>PVJC01014400.1:0-36675 GCA_004026665.1 Murina feae | reverse complement strand
GGGGGGGGGAGGGAATGATGTAAAAACTAGAATTCTCAGGCTCACTCAATCAGGGACATAATGGCTTTGGTATGGAGGTGTAGTGGGTGAATTTGCTACTTTTGGTAGTTCAAACAGAAGTATGTTGGGAGTGAATATGATTATGCATTAATGATTTTCTATCAGGGCTAGCACTATTTTCCTCATGAATTTAGCAAAGTTCCAAGAGTAAATGAGCATGTGGATATACCTGGACCCTTTGGTGTCATTACTTATAGTCAAGAAGATAAGGAACAGAACAATGTTCGGAGACTTGCCTTCCTCGCAGCAAATGAAGAAGATACTCTGTGCAAGACATTCTAATATACAGAGGGGTATTGATACAGAAATAGAGTAGTCGGCGGGACAGGATATATGTGTACATGGGGAAACATATGATAAAAGCACATTTCACATCAGTGGAATAGGTCAATTATTCAATCCATATGGTGAGACACTTAGTTGCCCATTTGAGAAAAAGAGAAATTAGATCCTTACTGTTGCCAAAAGGTCAGAGGGGTAATAATTAAATGTAACAAATAAACACAAACAATGCCAACAAAATAACACCACTATGAAAATTCTAGCAGAAAATATAGGAGAAAAAATTTTTATGGTTCTTCACCAGAGAAGTATGTAAGCAAAACAGTAAACTACCAAGTCATAAATGAAAAAAGCGACAAGCTTAACTACATAAAAATAAAAATATTTTCTGTAGTTAAACAAAGATCCATTTTTTAAATGCAAAAGACAAGCAACACATAGAAGAAAATATCTGCAGTACATATGATATTCAGAGAAGGAATATCTACAATATTATAAAGTTCTTGTATAAATGCAAAAAACTGGCAATGAAAAATTGAACAAAGAAAATGGAGAGGCAATTTTTTCTTGGAAGATGAAATACAACTAGGTAGTAAATACAGATGCACAATTTCACTAGCATTCAGGGAAATGCAAATGAGAACAAGATACCATTTTTTATCCATTAAACTAGCAGAAATTCAAAAACTTGCTTATGTCCAGTGTTGGTGAGGATGTGAAGAGCACCCTCATACACTGTGGTATAATGTGTATCATGTTTAAAATCTACAAACCACCTAATCCAGCAATCCCCATCTAAAAACAATCCTATAAAAATATTTTGCACATGTGCTGAAAGATATATGTATATATATCTTTACACACACACACACACACACACACACACACACACACACACACACACTAGGGGCCCAGTGCACAAATTTGTGCAACTTGAAAGGAACTATGGGCTGCCAGGCTGCAGTAGGCATAGGGGTGGGTCTCAGCCCCTCCTGCCATGGCCCCCGGTTTCTTGACTCCCACATGCTGATGGCACTGGCCCCACTTGCACCTGCTGATGGCGTGGAACGATTGGGGCTGGCACCAGCAGCAGGTACAAGCAGGGCTGGTGCCATCAGCAGGTGCAAGCAGCATCTGCTGTCCTGATTGCCCCTCAGGAGTAGGGGGAGGTGGAGAAGCCCTCAGGGGTGGTCAGGGGGGCAGCCACTGCTCGCACCCACTGATGGTGCTGGGCAATTGGGATTGGTGCTCGCTCCGGCAGCAGGTGCAAAGGATGGCTCCATTGCCGAATGTGGGTGCAACTGGGGCTGGTGCTGGCAGTGGGTGCAAGTGGGTCTGGTGCCAGCAGCTGGTGCAAGCACCAGATGGGACCCTGGTGCACAAGGCCCCTGGTGATCAGCACATATCATAGCGACCGATTGGTTTTTCAATTGTTCTGCTATTTGGTCTATTTGTATATTAGCCGTGTATTATATAGGAGATATATATTTTAAGGTGTTCATAATAATATTTCTTCCAATAACAATAAATTGGAAAATACTAAGAATTAGTCAACATTAAGATAAGAAATATTGGCTCTGGCTGGTTTGGCTCAGTGTATATAGCATCAGCCTGTGGACTGAAGGGTCCCAGGTTCGATTTTGGTCAAGGGCACATGCCTGGGTTGCAGATTTGATCCCCAGTGAAGAGCATGCAGGAGGCAGCTGATCAATGATGCTCTCTCATCATTGATGTTTCTATCTCTGTATCCTTCCCCCTTCCTCTTTGAAATCAATAATATATATATATATATATATATATATATATATATACACACACACACACACACACACACACACACACACACACTGGGGGCCTGGTGCACAAAAATTTGTGCACTCGGGGTGTCCCTCAGCCCGGCCTGTGCCTCTCACAATCTGGGACCCTCAGTGAATGTCCACCTTGCTGGTGTGCCTGGCCAGCCTGGGTGAGGGGCTGATGACTATTTGCAGGCTGGCCAAGCCCCCTAGTGTGGACCCTCACCCCATTTGGGTGTGGCCAGCCTGGGTGAGGGGTTGAGGGCTGTTTTCAGGCTGCCCACAGTTTCTTCAGGGTTTGGGTCCCTACTGGGGTACCTGGGCAGCCTGGGTGCAGGGCTGGGGCCATTTTCAGGCTTTCAGGCTGCCCACAGCTCCCATTGACCCAACGTCCCAGCAAGGCTGGCTGGAAGCAGGTTTCTGAGGTTTATTTATCTTCTATAATTGAAACTGTTACTTTAAGCTGAGGCCTAGGCAGGTAACGAAGACTCCTGTTGGCTTCAGTTCCATGGCTTCTATAATTGAAAGAATGTTGCCGTGAGCAGAGAGAGGCCCAGCCAGCCTAGGCAGGCAGTTTCCTTCATCGCTGGTGCAACGGAAGCCTCCTGTCTGGTTCAGCTCTGTGGCTTCTATAATTGCAACTATGTTGCTGTGAGCAGAGAGAGGCCCAGCCGGCCTAGGCAGACAGTTTACTCCCGGTGCAATGGAAGCCTGCTGTTTACGCTAGCTCCATGACTGCCGGCCTCCATCTTGGCTGGGTTAATTTGCATACAGCCACTCTGATTGGCTGGTGGACATGGCTTAGGCGTCCCGTAGAAATGGACAATTTCAATATTACTCTTTTATTAGATAAATATATATATGTTAAAAAAGATAATAAATATTGTACATACACACATGGAATATTATGCAGCCATTAATGAGATGTATCTATAGCTAGAAAGATTAATGAAAAAGATTAATTTCAGAATATATGTAGCATAATCCTATTTATGTAAAATCTCTCTGTATATGTATGTGTGTAATGCATAGAAAAACTCTGGAAGGATACACCTCCAAATTGTTAATAATGGGAGGTGGAGCAAGAATGAGATTCAGGAGTGTATACATGTGTGTGTGTGTACACATGAAGTTTTTACATGTTATACTTCCATATTGTTTGAATTGTCTCTTAAATTTTAAGTTTAAACTTAAAAAAATCTTGCTTTTTTCTTTTAAAAATATTTTTATTGATTGCAGAGGAAGATAGAGACATCAATGAGAGAGAATTATTTATCCGCTACATCCTGCACACCCCTTTTGGGGATTGAGCCCATAACCCCAACATGTGCTCTGACCAGGAATCAACCTGTGACTTCTTGGTTTGAAGGTTGAAGCTCAACCACTGAGCCACACCAGTTGTGCTTGCTTTTCTTTTTCTTTTGTGGTGAGAGTAATAATAATAAGAAACCCATCATCTAATTCATATAAATAAGGCATACTGCAGTGAAGATAAGAATTCTTATCAGTATTTTCTTGCATGTGCCTACAGAAGAACTATAGTTGCTAACCTTTCCCAGCATTTATCATCTTGTTAAGATAAACGATTTTGGAATCAGATATGTGTGGATTAAAGTTCCAATGGGAAATGTTGAACCTTTGGAAGCCTCAGTATATGCATCTGGAAAACGGAGGGAATGGTTTTTATTAACAGGACTGTTGTGCAGATTTATGAGGTAATGCACTTACATTGCAGAACTCACAGCCTAGCCCAGAGTCTGAGCTTGATAAATGGTGGCTTTTATTTTTTGTACCATCACAATAACTCCATGATGTGGTAAGATGTATTTTAATTCTAGTTTTTTACAGATGGAGGAATTCAGGCTCAGAGAGGTTAAATTGCTTTTTCACAATCAGACAGAATTTGGGACTAGAGTCTGGATCTAATTATTATTATTCTGACTTCTGATTCTTCTCCTTCGAAACTGAAGAAATTGAAGGTTGGATAATTTTTACTTCAAAAATTGCCAATTTTTACCTACATTAAAAAAGACTACTACTTTCACCTGTGAAGTGAAAAACAAACAAACAAAAACACTAATTTGCAATGGAAATTGGCATGGATGGAACAACAACAATAGCTCTACATTATTTTCTAAGACGTGCCTGGCCTCTGATGTAGAAATAGCTGCCATTCCTAGGATCCTTGGAAAATGAGAGGGACAGTTTGATTAATTTTGCTTCAAAAGATCTATTCTTCCCATTTTCTATCTCACCCCAAGTAGCCTGCCCCTTCCTCCAACCTTAGCTCTTCCCTTCATTTAACAGAATCTTCTGGCCTCCAGCTCCATCGTCCCCTGTCAGTCCTTCTCAGCAACTGTAATGCTGCACCTGCTACGTAGTAGGCACTCAACTAATGTTCTTTGAATGATTGATTGATTGATTGATTGATTGATTATGGAGTTTCACATGCTCTTTGTTTCCATCTTTCATTAATGGGTAGACTGTGTAGTGCTATAGATTTCGATTCAATATAAAGAAGAAATACCTAACAGGCTGTGTGGAAAGGTTTCAGAATCATCTGTCAAGGTTAAGGATGTTTAAGTGAGTAGGAAACTAGACCAGATCACATATAAAATTTCTTCCTGTTACTAGGATCTGAAATTTAAAAATAAAATGTTGAGGATCTGCTTATTTTATTTGGTTGTTTTTGTTTAGTTTTGTTTCTGTACCAGGTACTTGAATCCTGAGGTTATGTAAAGATAATAGCTTTTTATTTTTTCCTAGAATTAAACACCTAAAATTAAGCTGACAGACATAGGAAAAAACATAATCTTAAGGAATCAGTGTTAGGACTGGAGATTGGTGGGTAGCTTAGAGCTTGGTCAGGCAGGGCAGAAGACCTGAAAAATCGACATGTGTTTGGAATATGCAGGCCCTTGGAGGAAGTCTAGGTGAATGGACCATGATATCCAGAGAGAATGGTCACATCAGTAGGTGTAATCTGGTTACATAGCAACATTAGGTGACATAGCAAGAGAGTTTCCAATAATCCATAGGAAATCCTAGACTAAGAATTATGTGGAGATTCAGGAGGAAACCCGAAGCAAAAGTGAAAGCAGAAGGCCTAGCCCCCCATCTCCAAACTGGCATTCAGAGCCTTGAATAACTGAGGAAAACCAATCAGGTGTCAAAGTAAGACCATAGCATAGAAGTCAGGACTGAGTTCAAGGGTACACAGTAGAAGCCTGTTCAAGTTAGAAGCCTAGTTACTAGAGTGGGTCCCAAGGTTAGAGCACAAAACACCATATTCAATTGTCCCTACCTAGTCCAACCTTAGGATGAGTTCTAAAACAGGCTCAGCCTAATCCTGACTTTGGCCAGAAAGCATTTAAGAACCCTGTTTCTATAGTTGATAGCCAGGTGAGGCATTTTATTGAGTAACAAAATAAACTAGTATAGAGGTTGTTTAAATAAGAAATAGACACCCAATATTTGATTTTATTAAAAATATTTTGCTTGTTTTTGCCCTTAAATTTATTTAAGAGGACTTTTGCAAGTAAAATTTAATTTTACATTGAGAAAATTCAGAAAAGCAGTAACATTCTTTCTGGTCTTTATAGAAGGTAATTATTTTCCAACTATGAAACTATTGGTCCTCCTGATAGGATTATTTGTTTAAAAGTTTTGCTTATGCAGTTAGAGACAGAAAATGACCCATTGGTTAATACCAGTTTCAAAATTACCATTAGCATTATGCTATTTTTAATGATTTATCATCTATTTTAAGTTAATACTTCTGTGATATGAACTTGATAATACTAATTTTACAAAAAGGCCATCTAATCAGCTTGTGTGTTGCAGAAAATAATAATAAGATTGGGGCCCTTGGCCATGGGAGTAGAACTGGGTCTCTAATAAAAACATTTTGAAAGACCCAGAGATCAATTTCTTTTGGTTGACCACCATAAGACTTCAAGGACTCATTTCCCTTATGGAGACAGTTAGTTTTCTTTAAGACTGTGGTTGAGAAAGATTCTCCAGGAAGCTGCAGGTAGCTTGCAAGTTTATGAGAGCTTTGATTTACATTAAGTCTCCAGCACACTTCTTAGCAAGGGGCCGAGAGGGGGGATTTTTCATGAGGAGATCTGTTGAGTTTTTGTGTCAGCTGAAGACTATGAATTAATGCTCTTCTGCTATTCCTAAAATTAAAACCCCATGAACTAACCATTTAGGATATTAAGCTTTGCTTCAAAATGCATTCTCCACACATGAATCAAAGGGCCTAATGCACTTGCTATTTGGGAATAATAAAGCATGAAATGGGGTGCAGGACTTATATATTTACATAAGAAGAAAGAGCTGGAAAAGTTTAGGAAAAACAACAACAGAAGAAGGTAGTACTGTGAGACCAGCTCTGAAACAGCATTCATGTAAACTGTTTCTCTTCAAACTGCAACCCAGTTTATGGCGATTGAGGTGCATAAAGGATTTGAGGCCTCACCCTTTTCTTTTCCGTGGGTTCGCTAGAACTTCCTATAGATTTTGGCATTTCTCTAGCCTTTGTGGTATACACCTGGTAAAACAAAGTAACAGAAACACATTATGTTTTCCAAGTTTTCAGTGTTAATCAGGTATCACAATTGCTTTTAAGAAAATAATATAATAGAAGAGAAAAAATCAAGATACAGCATTTTTAGGAATAGCTGGGACCTAGTTTTAACTTAAAATAGAGTCAATGTAGGCATTACACTTTATGCAAGAAGCAGTTGTCTAAATCACACATAAGTGTGCACAGCCTCTTTTGTAATCTCCTATACCACCTTGTGGTCCTCAAGGTAATTCCATCGAAGAATGATGGCACCACATAGCTTTGATGTGAGTTGAATATCCTGTTAAGATACCTAAATTTTTTATTTTTAAACAAAAATATTATGGGTAGGATCTCTTTTATTTTATTCACACGTGTCAAAACAAATTCAAGACCAGAGCCATGATCTCTGCAGTCCTGGAGTGAATAGAGACTGTATCAGTTAACAAATGTTTGGCTGCATGTGATGGCAAACCCAAAGTTATAGAGCCTTAAACAAGATTAAGTGTTTATTTCTCTTTCAAGTACAATTAATCTGGAGGTAATGAGTTCAGGGCTGATGTGAAGACTTCATGGTCATCTGGGACTCCCCCTCCTTTGTTCTTGCTGCTTTCTTTGCCATTCTGAATGTCCAACAATGGCAGTTCTAATTCCAATCATCATGTTTGGCGTGTAACATTAACCAAAGCAATGCATTCGCTACCAAAACATTCATATGTTGTCTATTTCATTTTCAGGTTATGAGTTGTCTGTTTCGTTTTCCCTTGAGCCTTACTCAAGGGAAGCTATCCGGTAATAAAGACAATGTAGGATGGAGACTCGACTGTGTTGCCCTTGAGAGTCGATGAGCCAAGACCGACATTGTAATATATTGGTTGATTAATTGGTTGGATGATGACAGTGCAATGCGAATCCAGAATTGTGGCTCTTAAGTTTTAGTGTGTATGATAATTAATTGAGAAGCTTCTTAAAAACACCTGCTCCTGGTCCATCTCCAAAATTTTGATTTAGTACATCTTGGACAGGTTCCTAAAACTTGAATTTTTGACAAGCTTCTTAGGACTAAGCTTTGAGAAATACTGACTTAGACATTCAGGAAGCATGAAGACATTGATAGACTATCAGATTTAGTACTATAAGAACTGGATTTGACTCATCTTCACCCTTTACTAACTGTGTGATCCTGGGCAAGCTAATAAACCTCTGTGCTCAGTTTTCTCATTTTTTAAAATGGGTAAACATATAACTACCTCATGTGAAAATTTGTAGTACATGGCTTGACATTTAATAGGCATATAAAGGAGTTCTTTCATCATGAAATCATCAGAGACTATTTACCTAAAAGCTTCATCACATATAAGAACCCAAAATTTCTACCAAAACATCAGGACTTTGGGTTAAAACATTGTCTTTAGGAAATATCTGCTGTGATCCAGATAAGTCACTTAGAACTGCTAATTCTTACCTGGTGCTTCCTGGGGTGTGTTCTGTGGAATAGGGCACTGTAGGTATTTTAAAAAGGTTTCATAGTCAAATAATTTTGAGAAATACTAGATTAAACAAAGTCAATGAAGTTTCTTTAGCATTAGACTTATCTGAGCCTTTTAAAATATATATATTTTATTGATTTTTTACAGAGAGGAAGAGAGAGGCATAGAAAGTTAGAAACACTGATGAGAGTAACATCGATCAGCCACCTCCTGCATGCCGCCCCCTACTGGGGATTTGCCTGCAACTAAGGTACATGCCCTTGACCGGAATTGAACCTGGGACCCTTCAGTGTGCAGGCTGACACTCTATCCACTGAGCCAAACCAATTAGGGCCTCTGAGCTTTTAATACATTAGTGCACATTTGAGTCTACAAGAGAGGGGTTTGTATAAATATTTCCCACATTTAACAGAAGAATCCCTTTCATTAAAGTATCTCAGGGGGTTTGGGTCTACAGAACACAGGAAACAGAATGACACATTTCCACACACTAAAGTTTTAGATTTGTTAGCAGACAGGAGTCAGCTAAGAGACATACTAGAATAGTAGATTTGGGGGAGAGGGAATAGGAAAAGGCATGGGACATGGGATCCAGTCTGTGAAGGGCAAATCCAAGAGAGAAGCTCACAGCAGTCACAGGCATCATGATGCTACTAAAGGTCCTCAAGGCTGAAACCCTAAGTAAGAAGGCTTCAACATCAAAACGCCTCAGTTGCAGCTTAGTCTAGTACCATTTGGCCAGGGGAACAACTTCCATATGTCCTTTCTCTCTTCTTGTCTTTCTTCCATAGCTTCTGATTTGCCTAATTGCGGTCACCTAGGTATTCACAGTGAAAGTTCATTCCTCCTGCCTTCCACCAAAAAGAAACTTTAATTGGATATTTAACTGATGTCAGGTACTAGACTTGAAGCTAAGAATCGAAAGATGAAAAATACATTGTTTATGTCCTTGAAGAATAGCTGGTCTAGTAAAAGAGAAATATAGGGAAATAGATGATTTCATTTGTGTGGTAAGAATGCTAATTAGGTTACACATACCACTTATAATGAATGAGAGGCAATCTTTCAGGAATTGAAGGTGTCAGGAAAATTTTAAGTGTAAAGTTAGGGTTGAGCTAAGTCTTGAGTGAATAAGGACTGCCTGAAATGCAAAGGCCTGGTGTTATGAAGGATATGAGTTCTGGAGGACAGATTTTCAGCTGGAAGCAGAGAGCACACAGATTTGATGGGAACATGTGGCCCTTTTATGGGGTAAAGGACTGGAGGTAAATTCTAAAAACAGCCCTGACCTGTTTGGCTCAGTGGATAGAGCGTTGGCCTGCAGACTGGAGGGTCCCTGGTTTGATTCTGGTCAGGGGCATGTACCTTGGTTGTGGGCACATCCCCAGTGGGAGGTATGCAGGAGGCAGCTGATCGATGCTTCTCTCTCATTGATGTTTCTAACTCTCTATCCTTCTCCCTTCTTCTCTGTAAAAAAGATCAATAATATTTTATATATATATATATATATATATATATATATATATATATATATGTACAATGATGCTAAATTCACCCTATAATTAGAGCTATTTTCCATCCATGACAGTGACTTTTATGAAAGAGGTCAGTACTTAATACTTAATACACTATAGATTGGGGGATCTAATGGGGTATGTGGTCACCCTGATAGATTTTTTTCCAGGTAGGTTTTCTTGGAACCCACATGGTTGTTGCTGGGTCTTGAGTGTATCATTTATACTTCTTGCTTAGACTGGATTTTGAATCACGTTGCCTCTCTATTTTCATCTAAAATTAATTCATCCTCTAAGAAGTTCAAGTTTCATGTACAATCCATAGTGCCATCTTTTTCTGAACTTATGAAGTGTTTGTGGTTCTAAGCAAACATTAGGCATACCACTCAACTCATTCACCAGAGGTTACTCTTATATGGAAATTATCCTTGAAATTTTCTCAAATTGACATTTAAATTGAGAGGGCCTGAGCACTCTGGACTTCAAAAAAAAAAAAAAACCCCACAATTTGCTAGTTTTTTTCTTTTGGTAATTTTTTGGCTGTGTCCTCTCTTTCCTGAAGCAGTGGAATTGAGGGTTTCAGTTTAACCATTGACAGACAAACAGAAAATGAGAATTTTTCCTTAAACAAGGGAGACAATGTGAAAGTGGAAGTCAAAGGACATGTATAATATTTCTTTATATCCGTCCTGGTTTCCAGTATTATTCCTTGTACATATATGGGTTAGTTTGGGGAGAGAGGCACCTCTGTAGGAATCATGAAGCCACTTTCGATGTGAAGGTGACAAGACAGAGAAGCCATCTTCCTGCCCCAAGGCAAGTGTGCCTGATGAACATCTATTTATTTTCTACAAGGCTCTAAGTATTTAAATGTTTTTAAAAATAAACACTGGAATTTTATGAAATAAAGCAGTTTTCCCCTAAAGTGCAGGAAATGGAAGTATTAAAATATGAATAACTAAAACACATAAAAGTCTATGTACCTATTAATTATTTAAGTTATGACAGGATAAAATAATTATGCTGCTAAAATTATAACCATGTTAAGAGCCACTTAATGTATATACCTCCAACGCTTTTTGATAAATGTGAGGGAGAAAATCAGAAGCTGTTTTCTTCAACTGCTATTGCTTTAGGCAAAACTTTGGCCACAAGGTCTGCTGCCTTGCCTCCCTGATTTTCTTATTTCAACAATTGCACTAAATTCTGGGTAAATTAATTTCCCTCAAAGTGAAAGGTTCTTTTAATAATTCCTTGAATGTTCACATCATTGTCATTAAAAGGCTTTGTTCTGTTCACTGTAGGATAACTTCTTTAAATACTTGTCTTTTCAAATGCTTTCTTCCCATGAATAGACATCATAGTAAGTCACTTGAAAAAAATCTCCTGTAAATATGGATTTTTTTCAATATTATCAACTATTGTCTCATAATTTTCTTTCAAAACTCTGACTTGGAATTACAGAAACCCTAGTCATGAATACTAGGTTGAAGTCTGTACTTGTAGCTTGAAAAAGTAGTTTGATAATAAATACAAAGCATATTGTAGTTTACAAAAAAAAAAAACAACCCATAGTAAAGCATCAATATAAGTTAGGATTCTAAAGAACTTAGTTTTTAAAGAATCCTTTGTTCTCATTCTATACTTTGAGCTTTAAACTAAGGAGTCAAGATGAAAATATTAATAGTTAAGAGTTTGAGATGGTGTCTCTTCTGGAAACCATATTTTTTAGAAGATTTAAAAAATTTTAAATACCAAGAGCTGGAGGCTCCATGAATGACACACCTGAGTGGGTTCATCTCTAGGCTCTTCTCCTCCTCATTTTCTATGTAACTTTGGTGTACTCATTTATAAATTGGGGATGATAACAGCTACCCCAAAGGGCTTTATGAAAATTAAATGATGTAACCCACATAAAGTGCTTAGCAGATTTGCTTCTAAAACTTGGTACTTTCTCACCAAGAGTTTCTGGGTCTAGGCTCACACAGTTGCGTGTAGGACCCATTCTCCAATCCACTGCAAACGTCAAACACTATTGCTTTCTTCTCTACCCTTTACCCACTTTTCTCTTCCCCAGTCTGGAAAACCTCTACTTAATCCTTGGGATGAGATGGTAGGTCTCTTCACTAGTCTCCTTTCAATTTTTTAAAAAAAATTGATAAACTTTATGTCCTGAATCCTTCAGAGATTAGCTTTCTGAAGTGCTTTAAGCTTGGTGTTTCTTTTAAGAGGCCATCAGAAAAATGTGACTGACTAGATATTTAATGATCTTAAAGAATCATTATTCCCTGGCTGGTTTGGTTCAGTGGATAGAGTGTTGGCCTGCAGACTGAAGGGTCCAAGGTTCCAATCCAGTCAAGGGCACATGTCCGGGTTTCGGGCTTGATCCCCAATAGAGAGCGTGCAGGACACAGCCTATCAATGGCTCTCTCTCCTCATTGATGTTTCTATCTCTCTCTATTCCTCTCCTTTCCTCTCTGAAACCAATAACATATATATTGTTTAAACTGTGATAATGGTATCATGGTTATGTAATCTTTAAAAATGAGTCTCTTCCAACTAATACATCTTATACAATAAACAGACTGGTATGACAAAGGGAATCACAAAAAAGTCCTTATCTTTGGGAGATATATACTGAATATTTGTGAGTTTAATTATATGATGTCTGGAATTTGCTTCCAAAAATTCAGGGCAGAAGTGGAGAGGGTAAGGGTTTAGATAAATCGATATTGGCCTTGAATTAATAATGATGGAAACTAGATGGTGCATACATAACAGTCCATTATTTTAGTTTCTCTGCTTTTGCATTTGTTTGAGAATTTCCACAATGGAATGTTTTTTAAAAGGCCAGGAGTTCCAGAGCCTGTAACAGCAGTCAGAAACAAGCACTGAATGTTTCCATATTCTGTATTCTTTCAGGTCATTCCTCCTCCCCCGGATAGTTCTGACCAAGTGAGAAAAGTCTCAGAATGAAATAATATTCTTGGAAGAGGGACATCTTGCTAATAAATCTAAAATACAAATCATTGATACTTTTTTAATATTCCCTGGTTATTTATTCACTATGTTAGATATGCAAAGTGATTCAGAAAGTTTGGAACTGCTAAAATATATTGTAGGCTTAAGGAAGTTCTATTATTATTTTTTAGGAAGTTTTTTTATCAATCAATTTGCCAGCATATTTGGACGTAGGATAAGGGTAGAGACTTCACAATATGAGTTATTCTATACAGTTAAGCTAATGGAAAATGCCTACTAAATTATGACCTCCACTGCTGAGAGTTTGAGGAAAATGATCTAACCGCACTCTAAAAAATGTAACAAGCTCTTGTAAGAGAAAGAAGTTGATAAGTATAAAAGATATTAAGTATTAAAAGTAGTGGTAATGTTCATGCCTATATAAAAAATGACCAAGGCAGCTATTGTGAGGCTATAGGATATTTAGCAATAGTAGCTGATTTCATCCTGATTTCTCTCCTTATGGCAGAGAATTTATTCATAAAAAATTTGTTGACTACCTATGTTGTGCAAAGCACTGAGCACCAAAAAAAACACTTAATACACAGACTCCTAATGTAGAGCTCATGGTATGGTTGGCAGCTGGGGTAGAGTCTGGACCACCTCTGATTACCCTCTCATTCTTTCACTTTCCCAGCTTATACATATTCACATCAGAGGTAAGAAAATCCTGCAAAACTTTATAATTAGTTGAAGCCATTTAGCTACTCATAGATTTATTATTGTTAATGGCAAAGAGTAGGAAGATGAACCTCTATTGGATATTACAATTTAGTGCATTACTTTTCTTTGATAAATTTGAAATTTGGAGCTAGGTGTAGGGGGAAAGATGTTTTTCTCTTCAACTCATTTGTTCTCCCACCCATTTCCTCTTTTCTTTATCCTCTACCTCCTGATAGAGCATAGTGAGAATTATTTTAATTTCGAAAAGGCACTTCTGTGGGAGAGAGAGAGAAAAAAATATTACAGCAGAAATAAGTTGTTGAAACAGCGGAGTGCCCTCTATAGAGGACACTGGAGTAGCTAATAGTTTCCCTAAGAGATTACCACTAGAGTGGTCTTGCATGAAAGAAAGGTGGCATGAAAGATCATTGCTTCAGTTATTATTAATGGATTGCTATTTCCACAAAGATCATCTGGAGAATGGTTCTGATTGGTCAAATGGTACCATCAAAGGTAGTTTGTTTAGCTGTGTGACTAATGCCACTGTTTTCAAGGTCTCCTCATGGTGCTTCAATTAGATGGAGGCTGTGGCAGTTAGAGGAGCTCTCTTGAACTCTTCGCTGAGTTTCAGGGAAGGAAAACTTTTCCATTAACTGTGAAGCTCAGAAAAAAAATGCTATAATGTATTTCTTAACTAGATTAGAAACCAGAACCCTGGTAGGCTTTTGTTTAGCTATTTTGCTAAGGGTGTTTTGCTAAGGCCATGCACAGAATGAGTAATTCACATTGAAAACGTTAACATTTTACTTAAAAGCCTTATTCTCATTTTTGGAAAATGTGACGGCAAGAATTAGTACTGGCACTCACTGGAAGTTAAACAGACAATAATGGTAGTGATGTTTAAATGGCAACAAATACATAATTGGACTTACATGGACATTTATAGACACAAAAATGTCATTACCTATTTTGGTGGAACATTTTACACTTACTCTATAAATAACAGAAATCAGCTTAAGTTGTTTTTCTCTGTAAACAATGAACAATATGAGAAACCCTTTGGTATACTTGGAGGAAAATACCCTGTTTAGTTTTTATTATCTGATTTTGAAAAGATGAAGTTGTTTATTTTAAGTAAGATCCTGGATGAGTCCTTTTAAAATAAATACTAATCCATTTCATAACATTCTTTTGAAGATCAGTAATTAGAGACCCTCCTCAAATTAGAAGACAGATAAGAGACAAACTGTAGCAGAATAGTTCCTTGCTTCCCTCAGTATTATTAAGCTGAAATTGTCTAAATGTAATAGGGTATGAGATTTAGCATTTTATGGTGAGAACAGAGACAACCAAAGGAGATTAAGAAATACAATGTTGTTGGAAGAATGGTGGAACTCATTGATATGACCTTGTACCAAACAGTTTACCTATGGAAAATACAGAATAAAAAATTTTATATAGCAACGAAGTAAAACTAACTACTCTTCTTTCAACTACTTGCATAGATTTTCATTTTGAGAGTAAGAATAAAATAAATTTAGGTATGAATAAGAAATATGTAAGAAATATGGTTATGAGCACAAAGACTTGCTATGCATTCCTGGTCTACTCAACCTTAACAGTGAGGTTGGGGTATTTCCACGCTTCCTGGAATTTTCTGAGACATATGAAGAGATACAAATATTCTTATTATAACCTACTAGCGGCCCGGTGCACAAAATTTGTGCACTGGGCGGGGGGGGTACCTCAGCCCGGCCTGTGCCCTCTCGCAGTCTGGGACCCCTCTGGGGATGTCCACCTGCTGGTGTGCCTGGCCAGCCTGGGTGAGGGGCTAGTGTCTGTTTGCAGGCTGCCCACAGCTCCCCAGTGGAGATCCTCACCCCAGGGGGTGTGGCAAACCTGGGTGAGGGGCTGAGGGCAGTTTTCAGCCTGGCCACAGCTCCCACCGACCCTCCAGGCCATCCGCCTGGGAAGCGATTGGGTGGCCGTGGCACATGCAGGGAGGTTTCAGGCCTCCCTGTCTGTGTCCCTGGCCACCCAATGGCCTCCCAGGAGGGAGCCTCCGGGGCTCAGCTGGCTGGTTCCGCCCCCAGAGGCTTCTGCTTGGGAGGCGATCGGATGGCGGCAGCTGGGAAGGCATTGGCCGGCTCAAGGCGTGGGATGCCTTCCCAGGAAGGAGGCTCCCAAGGTGGCAGAGGCTGCAGCCCCAGAGAAGCCACACACCTGGGCTGCGGCCTCTGCCATCTTGGCTAGGCTAATTTGCATACAGTCACTCTGATTGGCTGGTGGGTGTGGCTCAGGCATCCTGAAGAAATGGTTAATTTTAATATTATGCTTTTATTAGTTAAGATTATCTGTCATTTCCTGGCACTACACTGTCTGTCCTATTTGTTAACTTGAATTAAGTTTCTTTTAAAAATGTGATGCCTTAGTAGTATGTTTTCCCAGATGTTACTAACTTTAAAAATTACACATGCATTCAACTTCAGAGTGGCCATTAAACATTGCTAGATTTCTCCAAAATACCATTTTAGGCCACCTAGTAATTGGTCTTATGGGTAAACTCTGAGAATTAAATATATAAAACAGCTAGCTCTAGAGATGTTAAGATTGACTGTCCTCTCTTTAGCATCCTTATAAGATGAATATTTGTTTCATCTTATAAGAAGAAGAGATAGACCAAGAAATTGAGAGCCTATTTGAAAAATAATAACAGAAAACTTCCATAACCTGGTGGAGGAAATAGACATACAAGTCCAGAACGTGTAGAGATTCCCAAACAAAATGAACCCAAAGAGGCCACATCAACATGCATTATAATCAAAATGCAAAAGGTAAAGTCAAAGAGGGAATCTTAAAAACAGCAATAGAAAAGCACTTAGTTATCTGCAAGGGAGCTCCCATAAGGCTGTCAGCTGATTTCTCAACAAAAAGTTTGCAGGCCAGAGGGAGTGATGAAAAGTAAGGATCTACAACCAGGATTACTCCAGCCAGCAGTTATAATTTAAGCTGGAAGGACAGATAAAGAGCTTCCCAGATAAGGAAAAGCTAAAGGAGTTAATCACCACCAAAGCAGTATTACATGAAATGTTAAAGGGTCTTCGAAGAAGGAGAAGGAGAAGGAGAAGGAGAAGGAGAAGGAGAAGGAGAAGGAGAAGGAGAAGGAGAAGGAGAAGGAGAAGGAGAAGGAGAAGGAGAAGGAGAAGGAGAAGGAGAAGGAAAAGGGAAGGAGGGGCAGGAGGAGGGGTGGGGGAGGGGGAGGAAAAGGGGGAGAAGGAGAAGAGGAGGAGAAAGAAGAAATATGAACAGTAAAATGTCAATAAATACATATCAATCAACAATTAAACCTAAAAACAAAATAAATGAACAAGTAGAACAGAAGCAGACTCATAGGTACAGAGAATCTTTTGACAGTTACCAGATGGTCAGTTAGTACTCTCATGTGCTTTTTTTCTACCAAATTTAACCCAAGAAAAAACTTTTAAAACCTAATATGGTCTAAATAAATTATTTTGTTTAAAGGGTTATATGGCCCTAGCTGGTTTGGCTAAGTGGATAGAGCGTTGGCCTGTGGACTGAAGGGTCCCAGGTTCAATTCCAGTCAAGGACACATGCCCAGGTTTTGGGATAGATCCCCAGTGTGGGGGGCGTGCAGGAGGCAGCCAATCAATAAAAAATATTAAAAAAAAAATAACAGGTTATATGTCTGAAGGATATTACATTTTCTAGCTCTCATTAAGTTTAGATAATAAAATTATTCTTCATTGGTAGAATTTTGGATCTAAAAAGTCATTGGGAAAGATGTGTTGGAGGGGTGGGGGTGCAGGTGAGTCAAGGGGTCTTGTCTAGCACATCAGAAAATACTTTCAGTCTCTTACTTTGCTTACTTACAAGATTAGTTTTAGAGAGGCAAAACTCCTCGTCTCCAGCCATCTCTCTCTCTCCCCACCTTTACACTGAAGATCAGGCAAACTTCCACTAAGAAGCTTTTCTTGATTAGTTTCACTATGCTTGAGGCTGTTTAAATTCCAGTCCACTCCTCCACTGTTATCAGGCTGTTGAAAACCTCCCACTTTTGAAGGCCCTATCCCACATCATATCACATAAAAATGTAGCAACATCCCACATTAAATGTAAAACTAATTTGAAAGAATTATAATAATTTTGCATGCAAAATGATTTAGCTATGTATAACTTGGTTATTTTAAGATTGATTATGGTGTCTTGGTACCCATTGTGCATTCTCAGAAACTTTTGTAATGAGAAAATATAACTTATATTTTAAAAAATATAAATGTACCTTGGTTTGGGGCACACCCCCAGTAGGAGGTGTGCAGGAGGCAGCTGACCGGTGTTTCTCTCTTATCGATGTTTCTAACTCTCTATCTCTCTCCCTTCCTCTCTGTAAAAAATCAATAAAATACATTTAACAAAATATATAAATGTATTGATTTCAGAGAGGAAGGGAGAGGGAGAAAGAGATAGAAACATCAGTGATGAGGATCGTTGGTCAGCTGCCTCCTACATACCCCCCACTGGGGATTGAGCCTGAAACCTAGTCATGTGTGATCTCCTGGTTCAAGGGTCAATGCTCAACTACTGAGTCACACTGATCAGTCTACCTTACATTTTTTAATATAAGAAGATTTTGTGAATATTCAATTTCACAGGCAATAAAGGAGACATTCACATGACCGTGGATATTTAAGCACTTGTTGATTTACTTTTAAAATTTTATTGTATTTTTACAACATTTTTTCAGGGTCTCAAACATTTTTATAAATTTATGGAAAACTCATGAAACTCATTTTTGTGACTTCTATGTACCAAGCGAAGTTCTGGCAGCTGGAGTTAACAAAGTTGAAAAGACAAAATCCCTACCCTCAAAGAATTCAAGATGTGAGGAAGATATTTAGTAGATCAGACCCATGCAGTGTGGCAAGTGCACTAATACAAATAGCATTAGGAAGATACAGATGACTGCGACTAACTCAGCCCATCCCAGTTCTAAGACGAGGTGACTTGGGAGCACAGCGATGATTAACCAGTAATTTCTAGACTGAAGAATCCCTGGCTTAGGATACTTCATGGGGGATTGTCTCATTGATTATTTTCACATTCTATTTCTTAACTAACACAATCTTAAGACATTCTTATAGAAATCTGGAGTATCTACCAGAATTGGTCTGACATAATTTTCAATATATTAGGGCATGCTCTGTTTTCAGATGCCTCCCCTTCCACAGTAAAGATAGAATGTGAGCAGCAAGGTGATCCAGTTTACATGATCCTCATGGGTAGCCTCTGAGGTCAGTTCTCTCATGATCCTATTATATTGGTGAGGAAATAAAAACTCAGAGAAGGGAAGTTAATTGCCTAAAGTTAGGTGGGTAATAAAAGTACAAAGCTGGGATTCAATCTCCATCTGCCTCACTCCCCAGACCCTAACCTCACTCCTCTGTATACTGGGACACTGTGCTATAGGTAACTTTGTGCATACAAGTTTCTCGTTAATTTCCTTCTCTGATGATGAAGTGTAAAAGGACTTTTACAGTAAAAACAACAGAAACAACAACCTCTCTATACCCAGGAAGAGGGAAAAACTTGTATCAGGAAAAGATAACTCAGAAAAGAAAAAAATATTGAGCACAAAATTACTCCCCAAATACCCCCACTGCTTTCCCCTTTACCTTCTGTATTATAAAGTGACAAGCATTTCCATCTTCACCCTATATTTTTGCCTACCTTAGCGAAAATATTGTGTTTGATACATACTTTTTGATAAGGAAGATTCATCAGAATAAATAAAATATTTCATATACTTCAGTGAATTTTAGGATGGAAGTTAAACAGACAATAGAAGTATTCATATTATAAAAACCATTTTTAATGATCCAATTTTAAGATTTTGTTAGAAGTTGAGAGTAGAACCTATACAAACATTGAGTGAGTGAAAGATACTAATAGCAAAAATTCCTCAGAGCCATAAAGATTAGTCTTTGCTTTAAGTTAGGATAATATTCTGTTAGGAGTCTTCTGATTTTAGTATTATGTAAGCTGTTTTCTTAATGCCCTCTACCCTCTGCCTAGGTGATATTCATGAAATAAGGCATAGATAATGCATTTAGTAACACTGAACGGATTCATGCAAAACATAATTTGTGTGCAATTTTGGGGAGTGTAAAATAAAAGTTGTTTTAAATGTCAGAAACAAAAACCCATAAAAATAAAGCAGTCTAATCAGAGAAAAAAATTCAAAAGCTTGTGTCATAAAGGAAAACAATTTACTTGCGCCAGGAACCTTAATAAGTGCCCCAAAGCGTTCCAATGCTGTTACATTTTCTAATGATATTACCGTATGTGGCACATCCCATCTAATCTGTTAGTAAAATCCTAAAGTCACTTATGTCAGTCTCTAATGCAAGCCAAATGAGTCTTTCCAGTAATAAGAAGCTTCGCAGAATTAGTTTTCGTTTTGTAGAAAATTGCCATTGGGGCTGGCACTTTTATCTAAAAATTTCACTCGTGCATAAGCAAAAAACTCATATATTATTTGGTTACATTCCATCAGTATGAGAAATAACATTGTGAGAATTCTATGCATGCTAATGATATATAGAAATCCACCTGCTTTCAGATAAAATGAGTTTAATTTTCTGTTGCCCACTGCCTGGTTGGCCTTTCATACATTACTTATGCACAGCTATTATTAAAATAGAGGGAAAGCAAATTAGAAAGTCCTCCTATCTCTCCACTGGATTTAGCCAAGGCAGGGCTGTGACAGCTAGAGTCAGCGTTTTTGAAAAAATTCTGCTCTCTTGAAAAATTTTGCATCTCTATACAATTCTATACCACTGTTGTAAACGTTCTGACCTGCCTTCTTACCAAATTAACCTAAATCCTTTCTATTTTCAACATTAATGGAATCCTCTAGAGTCCTGCTGATATATATTAAAATATATTTATTGGTTAATTTGAATTCCAGCATTTTGTACCTCATTTCCAGCACTCCTGTTATATCTGGACAGCTTTGAGCTTTAGCATTAAAAACTTACAAATTAAGATACATACAGTACATCTTACAATTATCAGATCAAAACAACTTAGCTTTTATTGGAGCATAGAATGGCAAATTTAACTTTCTGATAAAATAGAAAATGAGGGCTGTCTGAAAGAGTTAATTGGATTTCAAAGGGAGTTTTCTAGCTGAGGGTGGGGGTGTCTTTATTGGTCAATGAATACTTGACTTCTTGGTTTTAAGGATAGGTAAAAAGTTTAAATTGCTAGAGGATTTTGAAATCCAAAATTCCCAATCATTTAAGATTAATTTTCATGAGTTGTTTTTCTTTGTTCAATAATGATCATGTTTCTTAGAAAGTATCGGGTGACAAAGTCTTTGAAGGCTGAATAAACATTGAAAAGGCTCTACTCTTTCAATGCCATGGTGTTAAAGAGTTATCAAGGCACTATTTTGAGAAGCAACTTCAACTCCAGTTCAAATTGAAAAAGATACATAAAGAGCAGTTCCAAACTATTTCATAGAATTACAATACAACAGGTCAGTTTTTGTTTTGTTGATTTTAACCTCAGGAAATTTTTTTCCATTGGTTTTTAGAGCGAGTTCTTAGGGTTGAAGGCTAGGAAAAAATTTAAATCTAAATAGAAAATAGAAAATAAATTATCATGATAATTCAGGCAAAAGACAAATTAAAGTTTTGCAAATAAACATATAACGTGCTATTCCTCAAAAACTGTTGTTTGAATTTTCCGTCAGACTGCTTTGAAATAATTTGTCATTTGACTGATCACGTTTTTTCTCTGTAAATTGCTTGAAAGGGAGCACAAAAAAGGTTGTGAAAAGTTAGGAATCTAAAAAATCTAATCGACTTAGAATTGAAACAGCTACAGCATTGCCTAGCTATGTTATTCTGGCTAATTTAAGTAAACTTTCTTCATTTACAAAAATAGGATAATACGTTACTCATAGTTTGTTGGGAGTATTGAATAAGATCATGTTTGCAAATGATTGACAAATGTATATATGGGTGCTCAATAAACATTAGGCTTCTTTTAGTGCGTTTAATCAGCTATCAGTATGGAAGACTTTAAAAAATGTGCTTCAGATCTTATAAAGTTTTTGTAGTACTATAGGCGTGATTTCCACATGTAACTTTCCTTCAGTTAGTTGTAAGCATGTAAAAATATTTAGTTCTACTTTAGATCTGATATATGCTTTTGAGCTGTATTGTTATGATCTCCACATATAACTATAACTCCTCAATATGTACAACCATGAATGAAGCAGAAAAGGACTTGTTTCTTAAGACAAGACAGGGAGTTTGAAAATAGATTTACAATACATCTTAAACAAGAAAACACTTGAGATGCTCATTGTAGAATATTTGGGAATTATAGAACAATATAAATGGAAAAATGAAGATCTCTTTTCTTTCTGTATTCCAAAGACATTTGAGTATGCTATCTTTCAGCATATTTCTCTCTATATATCCATATTAAAAAAACTAAGATAGTATATTTGCTAAAATTTGATACACATTTTACTAGTTTATTAATATAGTGCTTCCTCATGACAAAGATTTTTATAAGCATAATTCTTAATGACTTCAAAATATTTAATTAAATGAGCTTCATTAACTTATCTTTCCATTTACTTTTTTGGATGCTTAGATTGTTTCTAATTTAGGACTACCATATAATTTTTTTTAATTAACATAAATTCTTGTCTACATTTCTTGTCACTTTCTTAGGTTAGATAGCTGTCAACAAATACAAGCATTTTTGAGGATTTAATGCCGAACTCCAGAAGTGTTATAGGACTTTATCCTCAGTAAAAGTGAGACTATTCTTCTCAAACCCCTTTTGCATAAGTTGAGCATGTTATTTTCAAAACTTTTGTGAGTTTAATACTTGAAATTTTAAATTTCTACCAAAAATTGTATCAGTTTCATGTAGAACCCAGCAGCACTGAATAGTATCAACAAATCAGGGTATTTTATTTGTTTTGATTAATTTTTTAAAAACTGAAAGATATAAGGGTAGAGGACATTTTGTTCCTCCAACACACATCTCAGTAAAAGTTGTTCATATAAATAAAAGAATTCATTAAGACTTTAGCAATGCAAGGAGACTTGACTTTGGGTTGTGAACAAACAATCTAAACTAATAAAAGCGAAATATTAAAATTAACCGTTTCTCCGAGACGGGTAAGCCACGCCCACCAGCCAATCAGAGCTGCTGTATGCAAATTAGCCCAGCCAAGATGGTGGAGGCCGCAGCCCTGGTGTGCGGCTTCTCCAGGGCTGCGGCCTCCGCCATCTTGGGAGCCTCCCGCCTGAGAAGGCATCCAGTGCCTTGGGCCTGCAGATGCCTTTCCAGACGGGAGCCGGGGTGGGGGGGAGGCGGGCACCAGGCGGCTGCCCGCGCTCGGGAGTGTTCCGGGGCGCGGGGGCGGGGCAGCCGGATCCCTGCGGCCCCGCCACCCGCCGCCTCGGGAGCGTTCCGGGGCGCGGGGACAAGGCGGCCGAACCCCCGCAGCCCCGCTGCCTCGGGAGCCTTCCGGGGCGCGGGGGCGGGGCGGCTGGATCCCTGCGGCCCTGCCGCCCGCCGCCTCAGGAGCATTTCGGAGCGCGGGGACAAGGCAGCCGGACCCCCGCAGCCCCGCCGCCTCGGAGCGTTCCGGGGCGCGGGGGCGGGGCGGCCGGATCCCAGTGGCCCTGCTGCCTGCAGCCTCGGGAGCATTCCAGGGTGCGGGGGCGAGGTGGTCGGATCCCCGCAGCCCCGCCCCTGCAGCCTCGACTTCCTGGGCGGGAGACTTCCGGGGTGCGCGGGGAACAGGTGGCTGGACCCCCACGGCCCCGCCCGGGAGGCCATGGGGCGGCCAGCGCCACCCCACCCGGGGACCAGGCAGCTGGACCCCTGTGGCCCCCACCCGGAAGGCCATGGGGCAACCAGTGCCTCCCCACCCACGGCTTCCCAGGTGGGAGCCTTCCGGGGTGCGGGGAACAGGTGGCCGGACCCTCGCGGCCCCCAACCGGGAGGCCATGGGGTGGACAGTGCCACCCAACCATCAGCTTCCCAGGCGGGTGGCCCGTAGGATCAGTGGGAGCTGTGGCCGGGCTGAAAAGTGCCCTTAGCCCCTCACCCAGGCTTGCCACACCCCCTGGGGTGAGGGTCTCCACTGGGGAGCTTGGCCAGCTTGCAAACAGACATTGGCCCCTCACCCAGGCTGGCCAGGCACACCAGCAGGTGGACATCCCCAGAAGGATCCCAGACTGGGAGGGGGCACAGGCCGGGCTGAGGGACGCCCCCCTCCCAGTGCACAAATTTTTGTGCACCGGGCCCCTAGTACAATATATAGATCATGTATTATAGAATTGTACACTTGAAACCTGTATAATTTTATTAAGCAATGTCACCCCAATGAATTCAATAAAAATATTTTTAAACAGTTTGGCAATGCAAATACACACACACACAAATGAAAGGCATATGTGTTTTTACTAGTTTATTTTTAATTGCTAGTGGGTTTGAACATTTTTTTCCCTATGTTTATTGGAATTTGAGTTGTCTTTTTGGTGAATCACTTTTATCATCCTTTTATCATTTATCTATTGCTGTGTTTATTTTTTTATTAATGAACTTGCATTTATTGTAGGCCTTTTAATATTATGATGTTTTAAAATTTATATAGTTTCACATTTTTATACTAAAAAAATCCTTTCCTTCATTTACAATGTTATAAATTTCAATACTTTTATAAATATTACTTCCAAATATTTCACTCCTAGAAAATAGAAAAATCATGGCTTAAAATTAATTCTATTTTTATAGTTTCATTATTCCATTTTATGCAAACATCTGAAATTTCTTTTTATATTTATTAAGAGACAGGGTGTTAGTTTTACTTTTTCCATAAAGTAAACCACTTTTTCCAGTCTCTCGTATTGGATAAGTCTCATAATTTATGATACTTTCTGACTTATGTCTCAGTTATCTATCAGATCTAGTTATCTGTAGGTTCCCCCCGCCCCCTAATTTGTGCTCTTTTATGGAATAGAAATCTTAGTTATTTTATTACTATTTTGACAATAATGAAATAATATAATGATCAGTATGATGAAAGTCAGAAGTATCACTTCAGTCAGTTCACTGACTTACCAGTATTATCTAGGTGACCTTGCATTAGCTTCTTACCCTGTTTGTGGTAATAAAGGGGAAAGGCTCTGTAACATAGGGAGAAAGGTATCTACTGATCATATGGTTGACTCCTCAACAGGCATTCCACTCCAACTCTTCAGTGGCCAATTATGATGGTCATCAGGCTTAGCAGAGATTGGTTTAGATAAGGTCTTCTCTAAGCCAACTTGGGCCATTAAGGTGCTCAGGGCACCTTGCATCTTACAGATGGGTAGGAGTAGTTTCTGTCTGTCTGTCTCTTTCTCTGACATACACACACATTTCTCCTAAACATGAACGGAGAATTTGTTTCCCTGTCAACAACCGACAATCATTTTGAGATTATGAGGCAAACCAGCCTGAGGCCTAAAGCTGACTCAAAAAGAAGGGAAAAGGTGAGAGAATAACATGAGGGGGATCCTGGAGCCCTTATTTCTCTTTGTCTGAAACCCACACAACTTCTACAGGTTCCTGTTACTTGCAACGGAAGGTATCCTGATGGCTGCATATTACCTCTTCCAAGTTTATTGTGATAAGCAAATGAAAGTGTGATTCCATAGTGCTTTAGAACAGCGATTTTCAACGCTTTTTATCTCATGGCACACAGAAACTAACTACTAAAATTCTGCAGCACACTAAAAATATATTTTTTGTCAATCTGAAAAAAATAGGTATAATTTTGATTCATTTACATCAGATAGCTATTGTTGAGTTGGCTGTTGTTATTTTTTTTAATTTTTAAAAAATTATTATTACATAAAGCTTTACAAAGATTAGTACATATATCTCTTTTTTCCCCTGCCCTTCCCCCCGCCTCTCCTAGCCCCCAGTGTTTTGTGTCCATTGGTTATGCTTAAATGCTCACACAAAAGTCCCTTGGCTGATCTGTTACCTCCCCGCCCCCCAACGTCCCTGTCCTTGTTGCTGTAATTTGACAGTCTGTTTGATGTTGCTCTGCCTCTGAATCTATTTTTGTTCAGCAGTTTATAATGGTTATTATTATCCATAGATGAATGAGAATGCAGACTGGTGCAGCCACTGTGGAGAACAGTATGGAGTTTCCTCAAAAAATTAAACATGGATCTCCCTTTTGACCCTGTGATCCCACTTCTGGGACTATATCCTAAGAAACCAGAAACGCCAATCAGAAAGGACATATGCATCCCTATGTTCATAGCAGCACAATTTACCATAGCAAAGATTTGGAAACAGCCTATTTTTTTATTTGACAACTAAGGAAAAAGACTAACTAGTCAGGTATTGAACGTTTCAAAAATTCTTGTGGCACACTGGTTGAAAATTGCTGCTTTACAATATCACCAGAAATGTGGCAAAATGTGGCTGTCATCATTAAGATGTCATTAGGTACAAATCCGTTGTTGCCATTATGCATGAGTTAGTTGCTTATACATCTCTATTAGCAAGAAGTGTTTGAACATGAAGCTCAAATACTTCTTGTTAATATTAGATGTATTTCTGTACATATAAATATGACATATAGGTAAAACATATATTATATGTAATATGTAATATTGCATTTTATTATATACATTATAAAAAGTCACAAAATTAAGAAGGACCTGAGAAAAGATAAAATAACTAATTTAAAATAATTATTTTATTTACTTATTTATGTTACAGAGAACCCCTTTTCTCCATTAATAACAACATTATTATTAAATTTATTTATTTTAGAAAAATATCTGCAGGATAGTACTCCATTGCTAAACATTTATAGTTGCAGAATAGGTCAACAAACCTTGAGAAGTTGTCTTTAAAAAAATGTCATAATTCTCCTTTAAGTTCATGCACTCTTAAATACTTTTTGAAGAAACTTCCAACACACATTTTGTATAGAGCAGGCTTTTCATGCTTACTTCTAACCTAGCTTCTGATATTGTAAAGATTCTATTCTTTAAAGTATATTTATTTTACTAAGTATATTAGCCTAGGTATATTTAGCCTCAGACACAGGCTTTAATAGGCCATGGTATGATGACAACTTGTTGATGGATTAGGGTTTTCCTGTTACCACTCTGCATTGCTAAAATCACACACTTCCCTCAGCCAGACTGACTGAGAATGACCAATTCCAGTGTCAGTGTCAACTGCATATTAAATACTAATAGGATTTGTTTTATTTCTTTTTAAGAAATAGGTTAATATAAACTCATTATTTCTTCTCATATGTCAGTGGATTGTCTTCTCACTTCTTGGCTTATGAGTGCCCTACAATGGAATTAACTGGTTAGATACCACTGTGAGCTACTAAAAAAATAAATAAATAAACAAAGCCTACATACTATTTTTCCTCCAAAAAAAATAATCAATCATGAAATAATATGCCAAAACAAAACAAAAAAAAAAGAAAAGAAAAACAAATCCTAAGCAACAGTCTTTTCTAGTTGATAAGCTGTTAGGAATGGAGGGGCTCTTGTTATTCTGGCCACTGCACTGATCACAAACCTTGTAATTGCAGTCATAGCACAAAACAAGAGTAGTTGGCGCTGACCTGGAAATTGAGGACCGGCAATGTTAAACCAATGAGATCACTTTTACTAGCTAAGGGGTAGAAGTAGGAATTTGTCATGGTGTTACAAAGCCACGTGAAATACTATCTTAAATACTTTCCATAGCAATAGTCAATAATGTTATCACTTATTTGTAGAAAAATTCAGGTGGTTTTCAATAAGGTAAAAACATAGTTGCATCTGGGTATGCTGAACCTTTGGCAAGTGAGTGGTGCTATACTGCCAAGCTGCACTGCTTCCTAAGGACAAAACCCTCAACAATCAACATTTTCCTGATACTTTAATTTTTCTAGTATGAGTTTCAATCATTTATATGCTCTCTAAGCAAACATTTCCAAGAGTCTTATGTAGATTGTCACAGAATATACTGCTCCTCTGCAGTATATAAGACCATTTGCCACACTCTTAAATAGCCCCACACTACTGTCCTTTTTAAACAATATATATTTTTTTATTGATTTCAGAGAGGAAGGGAACAAGACAGAGAGAGAGAGAGAGAGAGAGAGAGAGAGAGAGAGAGAGAGAAGAGAACCATCAGTGATGAGAGAGAATTATCTAAAGGGTTGCCTCCTGCACACCCCTCACTGGAGATCAAGACTGCAACCCGGGCATGTGTCCTGACCAGGAATCAGATCATGATGATGCTCACCACTGAACCACACCAGCTAAGCACTGCTGCCCTTTTTTTTTTTTAAGAGATACTTTTTAAAAAATATTTTTTTTATTGATTTTTTTCCTCAGAATCTGAAATTTGGAAAAACATTCTAAAAAGTGCCATGGAAGAATCCTGCACCCTACCTAATTTTTGTAATTCCTTCAAGACAAAATAACAAAGTGTTAATTCACAATGAATTGTTTCTTTTTTAAAAAATTTCTTTATTGATTACCGTATTTTCTGGCATATAAGACAACTTTTTAACCCAGGAAAATCTTCTCCAAAGTCGAGACAAAGCTGCTGAAATGGTAGGAATGGTAGAGGGAGAAAGTAGAGGAGGTAGTTGGGTCACTTCTTTCACTAGCCTTCTTGTTATTGGAGAAGATTTTTGAGATTTTCCTGGGTTAAAAAGTCGTCTTATATGCCAGAAAACATGGTAGGTTATTACATATGTGTCCTTACCCCCACATTATCCCCCATCTCCTCCACTCATGCCCTCACCCCCCCTGATGTCTGTGTCCATTGGTTAGGCCTATATGCCTGCATATAAGTTCTTCAGTTGATCTCTTCCCCTTCCCCCACCCTCCCTTACCTTCCCTCTGAGGTTTGACAGTCTGATTGGTGATTCTCTGTCTCTGGACCTATTTTTGTTCATCAGTTTATGTTGTTCATTATATTCCACAAATGAGGGATATTTATCTTTCTTTGACTGGCTTATTTCACTTAGCACAATGCTCTCCAGTTCCATCCATGCTGTTGCAAATGGTAAGAACTCCTTTTTTACCGCCATATAGTGTTCCATTGTGTAGATGTACCACAGTTTTCTAATCTACTCATCTACTGATGGGCACTTAGGCTGTTTCCAAATCTTACCTATGGTGAATTGTG
The DNA here is from genome assembly GCA_004026665.1 of Murina feae. Lineage (NCBI taxonomy): Eukaryota > Metazoa > Chordata > Mammalia > Chiroptera > Vespertilionidae > Murina > Murina feae. Next base: position 8,009 of record PVJC01014400.1, on the reverse strand, counting down.
CTGCTATAAACATAGGGGAGCATATATCCTTTCTAATTGGTGTTTCTAGTTTCTTGGGATATATTCCTAGAAGTGGGATCACAGGGTCAAATGGGAGTTCCATTTTTAGTTTTTTGAGGAAACTTTACAATGTTCTCTACAATGGCTGCACCAGTCTGCATTCCCACAAGCAGTGCACACAAGGGTTCCTTTTACCCCACATCCTCTCCAGCACTTGTCATTTGTTGATTTGTTTATGATAGCCATTCTGATAGGCGTGAGGTGGTACCTCATTGTCGTTTTGATTTGCATCTCTCAGATGATTAGTGACTTTGAGCATGTTTTCATATGTCTCTTGGCCTTCCTTCTGTCTTCTTTTGAAAAGTATCTATTTAGGTTTGTTGCCCATTTTTTGATTGAGTTGTTCATCTTCCTTTTGTTACGTTGTATGAGTTCCCTGTAAATGTTGGAGATTAAACCCTTATCAGTGATAACATTGGCAAATATGTTCTCCCATGTAGTGGGCTTTCTTGTTGTTTTGTTGATGGTTTCCTTTGCTGTGCAAAAGCTTTTTATTTTGATGTAGTCCCTTTTGTTTATTTTCTCTTTCGGTCCCATTGCCCTAGGAATAGTATCAGTGAAAAATTGCTTCAGCATATGTCTGAGATTTTGCTGCCGATGTTTCCTCTAGTATTTTTATGGCTTCCTATCTTATGTTTAAGTCCTTTATCCATTTTGAGTTTATTTTTGTGTATAGTGTAAGGTGGTGGTCTAGTTTCATTTTTTTTGCATGTATTTGTCCAGCACCATTTATTGAAGAGGCTATCTTGACTCCATTGTATGTTCATGCCTCCTTTGTCGAATATTGATTGAGCCTAGTGGTTTGGGTCGATTTCTGGGTTCTCTATCCTATTCCATTGATCTATATGTCTGTTCTTGTGCCAGTACTAGGCAGTTTTGAGAACTGTGGCTTGGTAATATATCTTGATATCTGGTATTGCGATCCCACCTACTTTGTCCTTCTTTCTCAGGATTGCTGCAGCTATTCGGGGCGTTTTTTTATTCCAGATGAATTTTTGTTCTAGGTCTGTGAAATATGCTGTTTTTATTTTAATGGGGAGTGCATTGAATCTATAGATTGCTTTGGGTAGTAGAATTGTTTCTTTTTAAATTCTGGAAATTCAGAGTCATTGCCTAAATTTTTGGCTGAAATAAAGTATGAAGTAAATGAATGAACTATAAAATAAAATAAGATAAAATGTATTAATTGTTTGTCCCTCAATAACTTTCAAATTAGTTGACCATTACACAAATTAGAGGTGGCAATGTTCACTTGATATTTGAAGTGCATTTTATATTATACTAGGAACTGGTGCACGAATTCATGCATGAGTGAGGTTCAGACCTCCCTCCCCAATCGGGTCCAATCAGGCTGGGCCAGCTGGGGGGAAGGGCCAGGGGTGGTTGGCTGGCCAACCCCACTCCCTGGTCAAATTCCTGTTCGAGGGGACAATTTTTATATTAGCCTTTTATTATATAGGATATATTTTACAATGTTGAAATTATTTAAGACTTTTACTTTGAGAAGTTACAGAAATTTATCAATCACACAGAATGAAGTGGAATGCTACTACTATTTTCTGCACTCTTTATAGTTCATAATTTCCAAAATATTCTTTCTATAACCTAATTTTTTAGGTTAGAACAATGCCAAGAGTTAAATGGGGCATTGTTTACAGATGAGAAAACTGAGCCTCATTAAGATTGCGATTCAGGAACCAACCAAGGTCACATAGTCAGCTTGTATTGGACAAAACTGGGGTGTGAATGCTGAACCTAGTCAGTACATTTTGCCCTTCCGCATGCTGGCTGAGGGTACAGATTCATAGATCTCCTGATATGAAAATTAGTGCTTCATAAAAGCCTGTTGATTGATTGATAAGGAATTGAGTCATCTCTAGCTGAGTGAGAAGAGGTTGCCAAGGATCTCATAACGGGGCCTGGTGAGGACCTGGCCCCTGCCTGTGCATTTCATTCTCTGTCACTACTGGGTCCCCTTGCTGCTGTCCATGAAATGGCTCGGAAGTACTTCCTCTCTGGCAGTGGTGTAGCTGCTCTATCTGGACCAGCTCTCCACTTAACTAAGGTTAGGGAGGGACCATCCTTTTGTCAAGAGTAACAAAGGGATTCATCTCCCTACCAAATAGGCTGATAAAATGTTCAAGATTCATGGCTGGTAGAAACAGCAGGTCTTTGGACCCCTACCCATGTAGAAAAAAGAAAATTGAAACAATATACTAGTTCTTCAAAGTTCAAACTTTCAGGACTTCAAAGTTCTGTTGTTTCTTTGAATCTTGGGAGAGGACTTTAAGATGAGGTACCACATATGGATACATACAATATTTTACAATACCAGTCCTTTGTCCCCAGAAGCTAATTTCCTTTCTTATGAAGCACAGGACATATCCGAGGAACTTAGTAAAGGGCATGCTACAATATTAAGAATTCTATAATTAATGTTGGCCAGGATTTGAATTTAAATCCTTTACTTTTCAGGATCTAATTAAACTAAGACTTTATTGTGAGAGGAATGAGACGTTTTCCAGACCGACTGTATATTAATGGTTTAATGTGTAAGGATTTTATGTTAAAAGTTTAAAACATATTTGGAATAATGCGCTTTCCTTTGAAGTCAGTAAGAGTGAAAAGTTATCTTTCCTTAACATGAAAGGAAATCACCTTTGATAAAAGTGGACTTATTAGGGCATATATTATCTTTATCTCTGTACAATTCTCAATAGCTCTACCATACTAATACACCACAAGATTGTAAATACAATTACAGACACTATACCAAGATAACTGCTGTAGTTCAGCAGCTTTTCATCCTAAAGTACTAATTCATTTTAGATCACATTTTTAGCTGTTAACTTGAACTCTTTTGGGAATAATGTTGATATTTGCAGGTAGTTTAATTGTGTTTCCAAGTGCTTAGTTTCAGGTTTCAATGGGCTATAAAAAGTAGCATAGTAACAAATTATAGAAATGATCCCTGAAAGTATAGTATATATCCTAGAGGGTAAGCCATAATAAAATAATCAACCGTTGATATTTACAATATACCGCAGAAAGAAAGTACTGTTTATTTTCTGGCAATCATTTTTCCCCTCAGAATTGTACATTATATGCATGAATAGAATTAACACCTCAGATATCAATAGCACTTTCTCCCTAATAATTCAAGTGCTTTTGTATCTATTATTTCATTGTATCTTTACATTACTATATGTGTTTCATTATATTTTAAGCTCACAAATAAATGTTATTTCAGAATAGCATTATAAGTCTTAAACATAAAAGAGAATTGCATAGTATGAAACTATAAAGTGTAAAAATTATTAAAAAAAACAAGCCTCCCAAAATACTCTGTTCTAGAAAAGAATATTCTTCAAATTTCCAAAAAATATTAGTTGGGTTATTTAAAACCCAACAAATATTGCATAAAATCACCAGGCACAAATAAAACTGCCAGAAATGCTATAAAATAAGCATTCAACTTGTGTAAAGTAAAAGTGCTTTCATGCTCATACAAGCTTATAATCTCCTGCCCCATTTCTCTGATCTTAGGAAGAAAGGATCAAGTTCTTTTGCTTTTTTCTCTGTTTTGTCAAAATAGAAATCATGGATCTTAGGAGAAGGGGATGAGGAGGCAAAAAAAGGGAAGTCCAAGGGCGAAGTGGACTGGAAAGAAAGATGAATACATTTCCTCAAATCGACCATTCTCTGGAGTTGGTTTGTCAACATCTAGTTGTAGTATAATTGTCACTCATATCTATATTCTTCCTGAAAACAGAGAAATGGCTTATTAATTTTAGGAAGAGTGTAACATTTACAGAGCCCTCAGATTAAGGACACTAAAAGGAATGTATGAGAACTCAGAAATGTTTAAGGTTGAACCTGGACCATTTACCTTTGATTGTCATCACCAGCAAATCCTGAAGCTGGATCTCTTGAAATTTACTATGGGTTCAGCAGCACAGGTGTTGAGTTTCCTTCCAACTAGCCCTCTTCTTAGGAGCTGGGAAAGCAGTTCTCCCAATTCCCAAGTAAGTTACTCAAGGCAGTACAAGGCAGAGCTCAAATTTTTCTGTTAAGAATTTATCACTACTCAAACCATAAGGAAATCTAATGCAGGCTCCCAGATGTTTCTCTGCTGCCCTCCACCAGGAGACACATAAAGATGGAAGATTTACAAAGCAAACTACAGTGCATTACACATGTATATGTCATGTATATATGCATCATATATAGGTGTACATGATTCTTAAAACTCCACTACTTTGTCTTATTTGCATGAGCACAAATCGCTTTCAACGTAATGCCGGAGAAAACGGCAACATTCCCTGTATTGACTTGCTGAAAAGCTCGCTGTATTTGTTTGATAATGGATTTTAGTTCATTGTCATGTACTTCACTCCTCATCAGCAGGAGCACTTCAGGGTAGAAAAGTAGGCTTTTACCACACTGGAACAAAAGCTACATAAGAAAAAAAAAACCCGAGCAGATGGAATATTATTTGCATTTGCACAAATAGTGCTTTTTAGCACAATTCCTATTACCCCATTGTGAGCTTAAGTAAGGCAGATGTGTCTACAGCAAGCTGCAGACGCAGATTCGGTCTTTTGTTTGTCAGACTCCGAGGTCCCAACCTTATGATATCTTTGTACTTGTGTATCCATTAGTTTTATTTCAGTTACTTATCAGGAGGGAAAAGAAGAAAATGGCACCATGTATTTAAGAGGATCATTGCATAGAGGAGCAAATTAACTATTTTTTTATTTTCATGATTGAGGATCAAATAGATTTTAGTTTTCTGAATGTCCATCAAGAGGCTTAGATGATGATGAAAAATTAAAAAGCAGAATGTAAGTGTAATACAATTCAGTTCTCTGTGATTACATTGAATAATCTTTGACATTTTAAAAGTATCTCTCAGGCAAAGTAGATCGACAAATGATTCGGCAGGATTAACATAGAACTTTAGGTCTGAAAGGGATCTTTGACTGTCTAGTTCAACTTCCTCATTTTGTAAATCAAGAAACTAAGGCTCTGGCACTGAAGTGATTTATAGGGAAGGAGTGGTACAGATAGGAGTCCCATCTCCTAACCTTGAATCCAATCCTCTATCCATACATCACATTTTCTAAAATGTTTTACTCAGGCTACAAACTCAAACAGGCTTAATGATTCAGGCTCCAAAAAAATTAAACTAACAATTTTTTCAGCCTTTAGGATGTGCTGTCTGTGTTGTATCTTTCTAAGGGCAGAGTTTTCCAAAGTTACTTGGCCCAGACCCTCTTAGCCTCATAGCAAGGCTCACTGGTTGTGTAGAACACTCTTTTGGGGATTGCACCACTGGAGCAATTCCTGGTCAGGATGCATACAGGAGTCAACCAATGTTTGTATTTGTTGTTGTTGTTGTTAATCCTCACTGGAGGAGGCAGGGTGGGGGGGGAGAGAAACATCAATGTGAGACGCAGAATACATCGATTGGTTGCCTCCCGCACACACACCGACCCTGGCTGGGGATTGAACCTGTAACCCATGTAAGTGTTTTGACAGGGAATCAAACCCAGGACCCTTAGGTTGGTGTGTGTGTGGGTGTGTGTGAGAGAGAAGCTCGTAACCATTGAGCAACACTGACCCAGGCAACAACCAATGTTTCATGTTTCTCTCTCCCTCTCTATTCTTCTCCCTCTAAAATAAAAAGCAACAACACATTTTTAGATGAGGATTTTTTAAAAAAATGCCTTCATATTGTAGGTGCAATTATGCGTTGACTTTTAATTTAACGTTAGGTTGTATATATTGCCCTATGTGAAAGAATAGTAATCCACTGTTCTCTAATTAATAGAACTATCTCCCTATTAAAGAACATCATGGTTATTTTTGTTTTTTTTTTTCACCATAATAAATACTATGGCAACAATCATTTTAAAATACAATATTAACTTCTGATTGTTTCCTTAAGGTACATTCTTAGAAGTAGAATTGCTAAAATCAAAAGTTACTCACATCTTGAAGTCTCTTAATAAATAATGCCAACTTGACTTTATACTTTATGTTAATATTTTGAGTGTTCCCTGTGTCCCCAGAAAACTGTGTTCTCAGAAAGCAGGAACATTTAATAAACTGTCTTTAAATCAGAAATACATAACAGATGTTAGAGTTAAGGGGAAATGTGGCCATTTGCTTTGTTATTAATTTGAAAAGGGGCAGTAGATATACTTGCCATAATAAACAACTGAACATAGAGCATCTGTCATGGCCCAACATACATGGGGACAGTGAAAGAGATCCAGTATGGAAAGAGCTCATCACTTCCTTATATAGTCAGTGGAGAACATGACAACACATATGCAAATGGTACACTTATGTGCTTCCATCGAGAAGCAAGTTCTTTGTCTGCCTCCCTTCCTCCCAGGGAAGCAATGCTGCAGCCACGCCCACTGCTTTACTAAATTCCCTTCCAAAGTCTTGAGCAGACAGCTATCTCTTCTCTCCTCAAAGTGTTCAAAGTATGAATCTCATACCCTTACAAAAACTGACTCTCATACAAGTCTAAAATGAATGCAAGGCAAAAATTATATTCAGCTCATTAATCAATGAACTGTTACTGAAATAATCATGACTATATCAAAGGAAAATTTGAAAAGCAGAGATATGTACAAGTAGTCAAGAATGCTGAAATAAACTTAGTAGATGGAAAACTGGTTAATATCCTTTAGGATAGTAAAATGGTATGCTTGGGGTTATCTTTTCTATCGGGCAAAAACTAATTATATCTCTACTAGACAAAATTTCATTGTATTGCTATTGCCAAGAATAATTTGCATTACTATTAATTTTTTTTTTACAAGTAAAGTGCCATCTCCACATAACTGTAAAATAGCTTGGTCAATAGAAAGTCAATTAGAGGTACACATCCTAAAAAATCAGATACATTGAGAGCATCCTACGAAGACATTAGTAATTGTTTTGTCTATTTCCAAGTCTCAGATATTTTTCCTGACAGAACAGTGCTTTTCCTTTTGGTTATACACATTTTTTCCTGTTGTAAAAAAAATTGTCCTCTTTATTTTACTTTTAAGTTTACTCACACTCTTTTTCTCTCTCATTATCAGTCAACTTCTTGTAAAAGTTACTTAGACATTCTGCCTTCCTATTCCCCCATTTCACTTATACAGCAATCACTGTAATCTTCTCGGAGCACTCACACTCAACATTTCACTAGAATTGCTATTACAAAAATAAGCCAAGTCTTTTCTGTTCAATTATGCCATCGTTACAAACCTTGTTCTGCCAGATCTCTCTAGAGCATTTGGCACTGTTCACCACTCCACATTTCCTGAAATGCTATTCTCCCTTCTTTCCAAATCCCTGTTCTCTCCTGATTATCCTCTTATTTCTCTGACTTCTTACCTACTCGTGTGTGAGTTCCTCAGACATTTCCTGAGTTAGGTACCAGATACTTTGTCAGAGAACAGAGATACAGAAATGAGTAAGAAGTCTAGAAAGCAAGTATGGAGTTTCCTCAAAAAATTAAACATGGATCTCCCTTTTGACCCTGTGATCCCACTTCTGGGAATATATCCTAAGAAACCAGAAACACCAATCAGAAAGGACATATGCATCCCTATGTTCATAGCAGCACAATTTACCCATAGCTAAAATATGGAAACAGCCTAAGTGCCCATCAGCAGATGAATGGATTAGAAAACTGTGGTACATCTACACAATGGAATACTATGCTGCTGTAAAAGGAAGGAGTTCTTAGCATTTGCAGGCGTATGGATGGAGCTGGAGAACATAATGCTAAGTGAAATAAGCCAGTCAATGAAAGAAAAATACCACATGTCCTCACTCATCTATGGATAATAATAACCATTATAAACTGGTGAACAAAAACAGATGCAGAGGCAGAGCAACATCAAACAGACTATCAAATTACAGCAACAAGGACAGGGACG
>PVJC01014399.1:0-36523 GCA_004026665.1 Murina feae | reverse complement strand
GAAATTCTGAACATATATTGCTTGTTGCACGCTTCCAAGCTTGTCCAGAGCTTTTCCTGTGTATGGCCGGACAGAAGTGGCTTAGTTTGTGCCGCGTGTCCTGTGAGTCTTGGTCTGAGAGTGACCGCTGTGCTCCTTTTGTGCGCAGGGGTTCTCTATCTCCAGTACGGAGATGAAACCAAGCAGCTCAGGATGCCCAACGAAATCACAAGTGCAGACACGATCCGCGCTCTCTTCGTAAGTGCCTTCCCACAGCAGCTCACCATGAAAATGCTGGAGTCGCCCAGTGTCGCCATTTACATCAAAGACGAAAGCAGAAATGTCTATTATGAATTAAATGATGTAAGGTAAGTAGTCATGCCGTGTGTGTGTGTGTGTGTGTGTGTGTGTGTGTGTTTAGCATTGCTACAGTTTGTATTGAGTCCCGATTTCTACGTGGCTCAGTGAAGAAAGTATACTCTTATCTGGTAGGCTTATCTCACCCAGGTGTGAATTCACTATCTGGCTTTCTATAATTCACTTACAAGAAGTGGTTTACAGCCCTGGCCGGTTTAGCTCAGTGGATAGAGCGTCGGCCTGCGGACTGAAAGGTCCCAGGTTCGATTCCGGTCAAGGGCATGTACCTTGGTTGTGGGCACATCCCCAGTAGGGGGTGTGCAAGAGGCAGCTGATCAATGTTTCTCTCTCATCAACATTTCTAACTCTCTATCCCTCTCCCTTCCTTTCTGTAAAAAATCAATAAAATATATTAAATACACACACACACACACACACACACAAAAGAAGTGGTTTACAAAGACAAGGGAGTCTAGACTTCTCCCACAGAGACTTTGCATGTTACATCTGAAAATAATTTAGGAAATGATCCAGTCCACCAGGTATCTAAGAGCTGTGGAAACTGAGGCCCAGATGTGGAAACTGAGAAACCTGGTCAAGGTCTAAGAGTTGAAGACGCTACTTCTGATGGGAACTACTTCTGACGAGAACTTTTCCAACTTCTCCGCTGCTCTGCCCTCACAGACAAGCCTGAGGACATCTTAGGCAATGATCTCACTGAATCATTCTTCACGTGAGCTAGTCAGAATAAAAGCAGTGGAATCTGCTACTGTCCACAGGAACAGAGGCTGGGTAGTATTCTCCCTTCCCAGTTGTTTCTTAAGTAGCTGGGCCTTTACCAAAGGATCTCCCAGGTGGGCTTCTCCAGGGCGTCCAGTAGAATATACTCTAAAGTGAGGCTCCATGGACGCCTGCTATTGCAGTCAATTAAAGCATCTTTATCGACTGTGGTGGTTTTGTGTAAAGAGAAGAAGGGACCCATCTAATCTGTCCCAGACAAACAGCCCAAGAAACAGGACTTAAATCAACACCAACAAGCAGGTGCCAGGATAACCTCTAAGCATTTTAGCAATTAAAAAATTATTTAGTGACTATTCCAGCCTTTTTATGTTATAGTAGCAGACATTCAGATACATAAAAGTTCATGGACTTACTCAAGATCATGCAGTCAGTTCATGGCTACACCTCATCAAAACCTGACTGGCCACATTCTTGGTCGAGAATTTTTTATTGCTTCAGAATGTTTATTCCCTGCTCAGCTCATCTGGGCCACAGCTTGAGTTTCTGGGTACTTGCCCTGTGGGGATAGCAAGCTGACCTGTTTCTTCATTATGGAATTAGTGGAAACCACTTTTTTAAAATGTGCCTTTAATGCATAATAAATGTAAACTGATAAATATCTAACAGTGATCGCAATGACATATTTAGGCAAGTGCCAAGTTGTATGAGCAGTTGAGGGCTTTCAAAATTTGACACATGCCCTAAGGTAGAGGGTGCTGCATCCATTGCATAACCTTCCTGCTTTTTAAAAAAAACATGTTTAAATATTCATGGGTAACAGAAAATTCATGTTTGTTTTTTGAAATAAATTATTAACCAGGCTGTCACCAATAAAAGGAAATTTATAAAGCATAAACTTAAACATGAAGTAATCATGTTATGTTTAAAGAGTATGTTTGTGGTACTGTAATCCCATGCAGAGCTTTTGTATGGACGTGACATTTCAAAACATCCTCTTGAACTTCTACTTTTATAGCTAGAGGAATGGAGAGATATGGTAATAACAAATACACATGAAACTAGGCAGAACCTCTTTTGATTATGGACCTCAAGGCTGATGAGGTTATTATGAATAATTGAACTCACTGCCTCACAGCTCATACAAGAATTTTTATATTACAACTAGAGGCCCAGGAATCAGACTGAAACTGACTCTCCAACATCTGCCAAGGGATCCCAGATTGTGAGAAGGTACAGACCAGGCTGAGGGATCCCACCAGTGCATGATCAGGGCCTGGGAAGGACCACGAGAGGGTTCCAGGGTGTGTCCAGCCCATCTCGCCCAGTCCCGATTGGCTGGACCCCAGGAGCAAGATAACCTACCAATCGGAGCATCTGCTCCCTGGTGGTCAGTGCATGTCATAGTGCCTGGTTGAATAGTTAAGACACTTAGCATATTAGGCTTTTATTATATAAGACTAGAGGCCCGGTGCACAACAATTTGTTCTCACAGCCCAGCCTGTGCCCTCCTGCAGTCTGGACCCCTCAGGGGATGTCCACCTGGTAGCTTAGGCCCATTCCCTGGCGGATTGGGCCTAAGCTGGCAGTCAGACATCCCTTGGGGGATGTCCACTTGCCAGCAGGGAGCAGGCCTAAGCTACAGTCTGACATCCTTAGCACTGCTGAGGAAGCAGGAGAGGCTCCCGCCACTACCACTGTGCTGGCAGCCATCAGCCTGGCTTGTGGCTGAGCAGAGCTCCCCCTGTGGGAGCACACTGACCACCAAGGGGCATCTCCTGCATTGAGCGTCTGCACCCTGATGGTCAGTGTGTGTCATAGTGACCAGTCATTCCCAGTTGTTCTGCTGTTAGGGTCAATTTGCATATTGCCCTTTTATTATATAGGATAAGACCCAATATTTTAGAGCATTCCCCATGTCTCAGAGTACTACTACTACTACCTCCATTATGCATTCTGAGGGAGTGTCATTTCATAGTCACAAAGAGGGAAATGGAAAGGAAGACAAAAAGGAAAGGTCCTCCAACCTTCCAAATTAAGGTGATCCTTTTTTTCAGGCAAATTCAAACAAGTGCTTGAGAGAAATGATCATTTCTAACATTGCTAATTTTCAGTTAATATGTTTATATTTGCAAAAATGATGATCTTGTTTATCCTCATGCTGCAGTGTAAATAGCCTGATTTTTTAAAAATCTCATTTTAAAATGTTTAATTGGGAAGTCATTGATTTATAAATTTGTCTAGATTTGACCTTTTAGTGTTTTGATTTACTTATAAAAATTGATCTAGAAATGTGGAGAAAATGTTTTTATATATATCCTTTCCAAATAATTATTCTATTTCTTTGCTTTTATGCATAAAATGCTTCAAGTATATCTTATTTGAATGATTGAATAAATTTTCAACATTACCATTATATAAAACCTCTTTCTCTCTCCAAAAAAAAAAAAAAGTACCATGTGGATTTTAAATGAAGACAATGGCTTTAATCTGAACCCAGAGACAAATTTCACTTTACATTCTTCAGTATTTTTTGAAGTGAGAATATATTTGTTACAGGTTTGACTATTTCATCATTGTGTTGGGTTCTCCTTATTTTCCTTAGGGAAATGCCACAAAGAGTTCAGGTTCACATGCTGTGTTGTAAATGTTGCCATGGTAAATGCAATCTGGGCCTTTGGTGTTGGTTCATCTCGGATGAACATGTTTCTCAATTAATTATAAACCAAGGTACTTTAAATACCTTTAGAATCACACCAGGTTTTTTTCGTGGCTCAAGTATGTTTTTTGGTTTCTCCACATCATTATTGTGACTTTTCCCTGAAGCTACAGGGTGAATTCCTTTAGTGAATCCCCACATTCTCACCTTCTGTGAACCCTTCCTTCAGAGTAACCTAGCCCCTTAATAACAAGGACTGCACACTCCCCCTTAAGCTGACTTCTAATGAGCTACTTGAAACCTGGAGCCATGGTGCAAGCTTGGGCTAGTCACTGCTTCAAAGCAATTACTGACGGGCATTGAAAAGAGGGAAGCAAGGCTAGTCCAAGAATTCTCCACTCCGTTTAAAACAAAAACATAACCCAGTAATCCCAGTGATTGCGATCAGCCCACAAAATGTGTGGCTGCACCTGGAGGAAAGGAATGCGTCCTCCTGCACACATGGTCTCCCCCTACCTACCCCCCCCTCCCGCCCCCGCCCCTGGCCCCGACACTCCCTGCACTGGCCCTGCAAGGCTCACTGTGCAGGCAAGGCTGAGAGGGCCTTGGGTGGCCCTTCTGCTGATGAAATCTGAATATGAAGGGAAAAGGACTTCGTAGACAACTCATGTGGTCCTAAATAATATTAAGGTAGGAACTGAGAAAAGGGGTGGGACTTCTGTTCTTTGCTGGGGTATGGCTGACTCCCCAGCTCTAAATGCTGGATTCAGAAGGAGCGAAGGACAGGTGGAAGAATTGATCGGCAGCTATTCCTTCTAAATACCCTGTGCATCCACTCATTCAACGTGTATGTAGAAAAGTATTTTTTAAAGCCCACCGTGGAAGGGGGGAAAAAGGCCTTGCAAAGATACTAGTTTTGATCTTTGTGGTACTTTTTTTTTGTCTGGGCTGCAAATAGATATTCTTTTCCTTGTCAAACTGTTTGAAGGGGAAAAAGCATTTTTTTTTTTTATGCTGCATTTTGGTGTGCATTCATGTGATAAGCAGAAAAATGAGTGTGTGGGTAAAGTAAGCAATTAAATATTTAAATATTAACCAAATCTCCTGGAATATGTTGTAGATGTTGGAGCTTTACTGTTTCTATAAGTGTTACCTTTCTCTGCTCAACATCTTAAAAGAAAGTTCATGCCAGCCTCTATCTATGGGTGGAAAACTACACAGAAAGAACAAAAAAGCAAAAAAGGGGGGGGGGGATGAAAAACTGAAGTCATTTTTCTTTTCCTTATTTGTTTTTGCCTATTCTGTGGTAAAAGAACTTTTATCTGGTTGCTTATGGACAGCAGCTGGATTGTCTGCTGCTGTCTTTTACCTGATTCTTATGGGCAGACAAAAAAAATGGCCGAAGTAAAGCTCCTTTTGTCTGCCATAGTTACCGATGTTTTTTATTCCAGGAACATTCAGGACAGATCACTCCTCAAAGTGTACAATAAGGATCCTGCACACGCATTCAATCACACGCCAAAAACTGTGAACGGGGACATGCGGGTAAGTGTTCCCGTTCTATTTTAATTTTATTTGGTGGGTTAAACCATCGCTTTTTCTGGTATGTGCTCCTGATGAAATCACACCCCTTCACCGGGTTTTGGGTGTTCTCACCACTCGTTTGGTCTGACGACTCATTTATTTTCCTGTAGAGAAATATTTTCTGATCATTTGGGGCAAAGAGAATGAAATAGGGCCTCACACAGACTCATTCCTCTTAGCCATGAAATTTAGTGATGTCCTCACCCCAAGAGGATCCTGAAAAATCTTTATATAAATGGGTTCTTGATCCGTAGTACCTTAACTTAGAGGATCTCTTGCTATTTTTTTTCCCAATTAAGATAAAGCTAGCATACAAACAGCAATGAAAAAGAACACCCCATAAATAATTGAATGTAAAATCTTTTAATGTTCTTACATCAGCTATTCCAAGTCTTAGCATGCTAATTAAATTATTCACCTTCTAATTCAGGACTGTTTGCTGTTGCTGTGTATTAAATATTATCAAATCTTATCTGAATTGATTGAGGGCATAGTACAAAAATCTACATGTTTTGGAAGCTAAAATTCTTTCCATTTAGATCATCTCAGATTATCCAAACATTCACAGCACACAGAGGTATTTTGGAGGGGAAAAAAAAGAGCAGAGAAACTGAAAAGGCAGATTTTCAAACCACATTAATGCAGGTCCACCACAAAGGGATTGTGTTTCTAACAATAGTGTTACATCTCTGAAAGAAAATGGGAGGAAAAAAGAAAGATTAACTTCTCCCACTGTACCTCCTTCCTCCTTCCGCCCCCACACTCAAATTTAGAAGATGCTGTGCTATTATATATCATCTTTTCTGAGGATTAGCACTCTGCTGGAATCTGGAGTTTAACTAGAAAAAAGGAAATGAACTGGCTTTATTGCCAAAGAAAGCCAGGCACCGTCTCCTCGCGCTGCAGAGGAGAGCCTGAGGTGAAGCATCCCTGCTTCCGCCAGTTGTTTGTTTTCAGCCACCCACGTTCCTCAGCTTGCAGCCCTCTTCCTCCATTGTCAGATCCAGTGGCATAGCATCTCTCTGGCCTGGTACCATCATCACACCTCTAACCCTGGTCCCTTGTGATCACAATGAACCTGCCTGATGTTCCAGAATAGTATCCCTACTTTAAAGTCATAGGTTCTAGGGTTGTAGACATTATTGTTCTGTCTACCACACAGAACAATCCTGCATACCATACTCACAGGGTATATGAGTTTAGGACCAAGAGGCCAGGAGGTCCAATAGGAAATGCTGGGAGGATTTCTAGGTAACACTGGCCTGGAATATGAGTAATGACATTGTGATGACATCAGAACCTACACTTATGTTCAGAAATGGTGTGTGATTTGAAGCGAAGGCTGTGTGGCTACTTCAGACCATCTAGGACAGCGGTTCTCAGCCTGTGGGTTGCCACCCCTTTGGCGGTCGAACGACCCTTTCACAGGGGTCGCCTAAGACCATCCTGCATATCAGATATTTATATTACGATTCGTAACAGTAGCAACATTCCAGTTATGAAGTAGCAACAACAATAATTTTATGGTTGGGTCACAACATGAGGAACTGTATTTAAAGGGCCAGAAAGTTGAGAACCACTGATGTAGGATTTTGAGGTTTATTTTTAGCCAGTTCCACTCTAAACGTAAACCAGCTCCAGGTGAAGACAGATCGAGGCCTGCCAACCAGGAAGCATGGACTGAATATCACAAAACCCTTTGCTTTTTATTGCTTCGTTATTCTGTTTCTCGGTGACATTTTTAGGAATCTTTTCTCCCTGGGAAATCTGTGTGTTTGATATGTCTAGCCTTTGAACTGGAGTTTCATGGTGTTCAGCTTTCTGTTTTCATTACATAGAGCCTGCTTAGCGGTCCCAGAATCACCTCTAAAAATCTTGTTTATGGCTGGGGAGGACACTTGTTTTAACTTTTAAGCAGATGTGGTACCTGCATAAGGGCCATCCGTGAGCATGGGGAGAATCAAATAGTAACCATATGCACAAAGCCTATTAGAATTCAGAACTTTTCAGTGAAGTTGTTCTGGTTTTCACTTTTAAATGAGACCCTAGCAATCACTTTCTGAGTTGCCCACAGCTACTTTCAACACTAATTTTTTGTGTGAGAAAATCAACTGCTGTCCCCAGCTGAGGAGACAACAAAATGTTCACCATCCAACCCACTGAAAAGCTTTTAGGTTTCAGTGAAGATGAGTTAGAAATGAGAAATAGAATGTGGTTTAAAAACCAACGAGGTGTGATTGTGCCTTCAATTTGCCACTTGATCTCATCACCGATTCCAGAAATTAAAAGACACGGAATTCCTTCAGCCTCACCTCTTGGCTCGAGAGGTTGGAATTCTCTCTCCTTCCTGATGAATGGAACTGCCTTTCCATTTAAGGAAAGAAAGCTTTGTTGAGCCCTGTCTGGAGCGCAGCTGCATAGCCCCATTGTTCATGGTGAAGAGCAGAAGCAGAGAACAGAGCAAGGATGAATTGTTGTAGACTAAACTGAGCTTCAGGGTGGGTGGAGAGGCGCACCATCCTCCCGTGTGTCTGCAGCGTGTGCGTGGCAGCCCCGCCCCGCCTGTCACTCACCTTCCCTCACCAGCCTCCAGAGGCAGCGGGGAGGACCTCCAGCTGCCCACTCGTTACCAATGTACATGCGTGTCATGAAAGGCGTTGGCTGGACCACGCAGAGGCGCCACACCAGCAATGCCAGAAACTCCCCTTACACAGTGAATTGAGTATCTTGCCTGTGAAAGAAAAGGTGTAAGACTCTGGGTCTAACACAGTCCGTTCTCCAGAGCAGGGCTCTGATGGTAGACGGTAGACGGTAGCCGTGTCAGTCAGGAAGCACGTTAGACTAAAGCATTCGCTCTGGGGTGGTGAAGGCGCACGGCATATGTGCTTGGTGAGGAGGACACGTCTAGTTTTTCCCTCCGCTCTCGCCGAGCATTTTTGAGGCTAGCCTGTTTCATGAGACTTGTGGTTCTCTGCTGGAATGAGCGCACCCGGCTCCTGAATGTTTCCGTCCCTATTTTGTTACATTAAATAGTAGCTTTGATAATCCAGTTCCCATGGTACTGTCGTCACCATGTGGAACAGGCCCTGCTGCAAAAAATTATATGTGTTCTCATGGGTTTGTAATTCACAAATGAACAACTCGAAGATGAGCCATCCCGTTCGGTGGCTCTCAACGGGAACCACCAGCGACTTCCTGCCCACCAAGCCGATGGGTTTGTCAGTTTTCGGGCTTTTTCCACCTTCTCAGGTACTTTGAGGTTAGTCCCCGACATTCGCTCTTCTCCCTCCTGTATGTCCTTAATTTTCACTTGTGTATAGATAGTTCCCAGATTCGCATTTAGAGCACAATCCCCAGCTCGGCCCTGCGTCTTAAATTAGTTCCCTAACACCCAGCTCAGACGCTGCCTCCCAGACCTCTTCTATTTGCGCTCTGCATTTGACACCGATGCGCAGTCTCCTTAGAAACCTGCGTTTCCATTACACTGTAGTCATTCCTAAGTCCCTGCCCACATTCAGACACACTTCTTTTTATTCACTAACTCTTTTTCTTCCTGTTGCCTTCTCTGGTCTTCAGTGTGTTCAGGCAGACTTCCAGTTTGTGTGTTTTTTAATTTGCTTTTTTTTTTTAATCTTCACCTTTTTACTTGCGATTTTTATCTTACTACCGACTCAATCATGCGAAAGTGGATAATCCTTGAAACTATAGCCCTAGCTCTGCCATTTCTTAAGAGTTCAAGACCCAAATGCTCAATTTCCAACTGGTTGTCTCTACATGGATAGTCTTCCAATGTTTCCAGTGTATCCTGTTGTTGAAGACACACACATACAAGAAAATCATAATTTTCTTTTTTCTTGCAAGCTATTTCCTCCTGTTTTTCTATCTTTGTGAGAGATGGTGTGCATGTGTGTATATGTGCGGGAGCGTGCATGTGTGTGTGTGCACGTGCGCGCATGCGTTCCTGCACACATATATGTGTATTTTGAGGGTTGGGGAGAAGAGATTTAAAAAGTGGACTTATCAGTGAGTCTTCAGTTGCCTAACCCCTGTTTCTCAGCACATCCTACTGTCACCGGATCCATTTCACTGTGCAAGGCCTCCGACAGATGACCCTTTGGCCAGTGCCTGCTCTGCTACTCTTACAATAGCTAACTTTTGGGAGCATTTACTACCCATTCTTCTGGGTAATTTTATTTAATCTTCAAGACAACATTTTGAGGCAGGCATTGTTTATAACTCAGGAAGCATTTGCTTAGGTATGTTAAGAAATGTGCCCAAGGCCACACAGCTAGAGCATGGCGGAGCTGAGATGTGAACCCAGGCCTCTACACTCCACATTCCAAGCTGTTAGCCACACTGCCGTCCTGCTGTAGGTGCAGCATTCACTGCTTTTCTATCAGCAACAGCCTTGAACCAACTCTTCCTACTCCACTCTAACCACTGTTTCTGAAGTCATCTCCCGAAGCCCAACTTCCCGTTGTGCAAAGAATAGCAGAGGCCAGTGGTCAGTATTCTCCACCCCAACACCCACAGTTCTTGTCCCAAGTGTATGAAATGCACTCTCCCACCTCACATGTCTGCCTTTCGGAAGTCCATGCAGCATACTACGGGACAGTTGCCTGATTCCAGTGACAGAATGCTGGCATGAAAAGAAAGGTGGTGGGAGGGGACACTATTGTGTTTCTAGGTTCTTCTACGCCAGGTTTGGATCCTGATTAGAACAAACCAACTGTAAAAGATATCTTTGAAACTCCTTGGAAAATTTGAACATGTTTTGGGAATCCGTTGCTAGTAAGGGATAGCGGGTAATTCTGCTGGACATAACGATGACTTGGTGGTTGTGTTTTTAAAACTGAGACGTGCTAAAGTACTTACAGGTCAAATGGCACGATTAATGGGATTTGCCTTAAAACACTCCAGCAAAGCAAGTTAAAAAATTGCTTTGGAAATATATGAAACAAAATTGGCAAAATATTGAAAAATGTCAAAGCTGGATGATGGTAGTCTGTTATATTATTTTCTCTACTTTCTATGATTGAAAATTTCCATAATAAAGTGTAAAAAATTAAATTCTTGCTTTTAGAGGCCAAATAAAAGACTGCCTGTGAAGCTTTCGTAATACTCTGTCAGAATTCATCTTTCTTTTAGAGGGACATTTTGCACATTCTGTTGGTGTTACAATCATTTAAATGCATATTAATCGCACCCCTAAGACTGTAAGTTCTCTAAAGGCACAACCATTCTCATATCCTTCTGAGAGCCAGTTTGTGTCTTATGCATGGGGATTGTAAACACTTGTCAAACATGATGCCCTGAGCAGTGTAGTGGCAGTGCTACAAATGCGGTATTATTCATTTTCTGTCATTAATGAGGAGCCACTGTTAAAATATCTCCCTGTTCTCATCACCAGAAATAGTTGTGCTTCTCCCAGTTTATTTTTATCGTGTGGACACTCTGAGTCTTGGAAGTGATCATTTTCCCTCTTTGTGTTGCTACTTTAAAGCTTAGAATTAAATTTGTGGCCCACCCACAGCAAGTGTACAGGCATTCTGCAGTGTGGCTTTGTTCCGGCTTCTCTTTTTAATTTTCCCTCCTCTCATGTTCTTTCTGTCCTACGTTCCACTTCAACGTTTTTTCTCGGGGGGTGGGGACAATATTGTAATAATTTATATGAATTCTATTATATTTTTGTGGAATCAGTCAGCATATAAGCAATATTCATTCTCTACTATTGTTTTCCTGGGTTTAGGATAATAGACTCTTTTGTGTCTATAATAGTAGGCAATGTGTTAAATACTTTACATATCATGTAAATTAGTCAATAACTGTGCAAAGTATGTATTCTGATTCCATTTTACAGATGATGCAACTGAGGCAATGATGTCTCTCCCAGGCCCACACACTTGGTAAATGTCAGATGTTGGGTTTAAACCCAGATCTGTCTTACTCTTTGGATTCAGCCCACAGTCTCCCTTTTTAAAAATATATATTTCCATGTGATTTTTGCAAGTTTTGAAATGATGCTCCTACTAAGATTTTAGTACACATAAAATATTCTTTTAAAGTATTTTTTTAACTTCTTAATTCTATTATGATGTCTTTTCATATTTGACTTGTTTCATTATGTTCTCTTCTGGAAAGGTTAAAAAGATAGCCCGCCAAAAACAAAGGAGGGGGAAGAAAGTCAAAGGAAAGGGAAAAAAGAAGTATGTGCCCATTTCCTAATGTAATTGGACTTTTATTTTGTCCTCAGGCCAGTGTTCTGGTTGGGAAGGGTTTGGGACTTGGAGAAAGCAGAGGTGAACGAAATAATTCCATAGAAATGGAAGAGAAGAGAATCCCATAGAAAGCAGAGAACACTCCTAACTAATGTTCTTTCATTCATTCAAGGCCCTCCTTGACCCAACCATCACAGTATTCCCTTCACTCACATAATAACATATTCCTGATATACCCTGGACCAGGTACCATGCTGAGCGTTTTGAAAAATGAACATTTTGGTCATTTGATTTTCAATGAAACCCAGTGTGAAAGGAATTCTTATCATCCCTCTCTTTCAGATGTGGAAGGGGGATCAGGGAGGTTAGGGAACTTGCTCAAAGCCACAGAGCTTTTCAGAAGTGGAGCTGGATTCAGAGCCAGGCAGGTCATCTTCAGAACTGGCCTTCTCACTCCTGTGGTCACTTCTGTTCTTCTCCACAGTCCTGTCTTCATCGTCAGTGTCTGTGTGCCACCCATTTTTAAAAACCTAATTCGAAAGCCACTGTCTTCATCTAACTTCCCCTTATTCTTCTCTTCTCCAAGCCTCACACGCCACTTCTTCTTCTCTGACTTGCACAGAACTTCACCTCTACCCCCTCTCATAGCACACTCATCTTTTCCTTATAGGTATTGAGATGCACATGTAAGTCCTTTTTAAATTATAAGCTTCTTATAGGAAACTCCTTGTGTTTCCCTTGGACATTGTCCTGCTTTGAGAAAATTCTCATTACATGTCTGGACAAAAAGGGGGCTCACTTCAGCACTTTTCCTAACACGAATTTCCAGTTAATGCTTTTTCTCCTAAGATCAGTACAAGAACTTATAAATGGAAATGTCTGAGGTTTGCAACATATTCCCTAGTTTACCCCAGAAGTAGTTCCTGACCAAAATGAGAAATACAAATGCCTACCTAGCCTAACATTTCCTATCAATATGATTTTATAGCAGTGAATAGCCCTAAAGTTTTAAGATGAGAGCAGATTTGTCAGATTAAATTAAGGGATATACTCATATCTGCATTTTATTCTTAGGAGTTAAGTTCCCCTTTAGCAGAAAGTAAACAAACCTCCAGATTACAAATTAAATAAGACAGATCTTGTTTTGCTGTATTTATAACTCAGTAGGACAAATCTTGCCTTAGATTGGGTAGTCGTTATTTTAAATGCCGCCAAACTTGTAAAGTAGGAGTGATGATTTTAGAACAGTTCATCTGACTCCTTATTGTGAAGTTTCACTGATTCACTCTCCCAACCACTATACGTACAACCCTTCTCTGGTTTAGGCTTTTGTACAGGATTCTGAAGAGACACAGCTGACCCTTGAACAGCATGATTTTGAACTGTGTGGTTCACTTAGAGGCAGATCTTTTTTTCCGTTTACAGTGCAGTACCACAAACGCACTTTCTCTTCTTGATGACTTTAAAAAATTTTTTTCATTTAAATTTATTGGGATGACATTGGTCAATAAAATTAGTTAGGTTTCACATGTACAATAATATATCATGTGTATATTGCATTGTATTTACTACCCAAAGGAAAATCTCTTTCCATCGCCATCTATTTGATCCCATTTACCTTTTGCTACCACTCCCCACCCTCCTTTCTTCTGGTAACCACCATACCGGTGTCTGTGTCTGTGAGTTTTTGTTTGTCTGTCTTGTTTGTTCATTTGTTGCTTTCAGTTTTATATCCCCCATGTGAGTGAAATCACATGGTTCTTGACTTACGTCGCTTAGCATGACATTCTCATGATCCATACATGTTGTCACAAATGGCAATATTTCACCTTTACTTATGGCCGAGTAATGTTCCATTGTACAAAGGAGCCAAAAATGTACAATGGAGAAGAGAAAACCTCTCCAATAAATGGAGCTAAGGAAACTGGGAAGTTATGTGCAAAGGAATGAAATGACTACTGTTTGTCACCATACACAAAAATTAACTCAAAGTGGATCAAAGACCTAAATATAAGATATGAAATAATAAACTATATAGAAGAAAACATAGGTACTATTTTATTAATTTGACCTCAAAGGCAAGGGAAATAAAAGCAAAAATAAATGAATGGGATATATCAGACTTACGACTTAATAACATTTCTAAATAACATTTTCTTTTCTGTAGCTTACTTTATTGTAAGACTATAGTAAATGATATATAATGTGCATCATTTATGTATCATATTTTGTATCATATATAGTAAATGATACATAATTTGTATCAATACTATAACATAATGTGTTAATCAACTACTTATTTTGTCAGTAAGGCTTCCAGTCTATAGTAGGTTCATAGTAGTCTAGTTTGGGGGAGTAAAAGTAAACATGACTTTTTTATTGTGCATCGAGTCAGAGCCCCTAACTTCCACATTGTTCAAGAGTCAACTATAATAGTGACCAAGTATGGTAACTGCCCCCATAAATCTACAGTCCAGTGGAAGATCAGAAAGTCACTAATCAATAATGATACAGACATCTATAATTTTCACATCAGTTCCAGGCTATGTGAAATCTTCGCCTTCCTTCTGCTGTTTGCTTGAGTTAACACTATGGCACTCACTTACGCATTATGGCCCTTTTCTGTCCTGCCTTTCTGACAGACACGAAGTATTTCTATTGGGATGGTAAGGAGTTCCTCTTACTGAGCCGATTAGGGAGGCAAACACATTTCCATGCGGGGAAGATCCAGGACAGGGTAGATTTTCCTCCCTCGCTACTTCCAGTTACATTTTATTTTATTTTTAAGAAGCAAGAAAGGGTAATATATGCACATCTGATGTGCAGCTTCCAAGTGATACAGATCTCATCTTTCCTGCTGTGTGGCTGCTTGCTTTTCCTTGCACTTATTTTTCCTTTTTGTCATTGAGAGGTTATGACAACACAAGCCATATTGTATTTATAAACATCACGTGTTTCCTTGATATGGCTTGCAGCTTCTGCCAGACGGAACACATGGAAGAAACATTTCTCGTTAGCTCAGCATTGGTTTTACTTATGCCGATTTCCGGGACAGGAAAAATGCCTTCCTACTCAGCTTTGACTTTCATAGAGTAGCAACAAAACCTCTGAATGTCCGTGAAATAGTTTTAACAAGGGTGGATACTGCTCCTTTAAACCGCATATTTTGACTAAAAGCTTCCTTCTGTGAGAGAAAAAAAAAAGAACACACACAAAAACCTCAAGCCTTGCATTCAGTCACCATAAAGACAGGCAGCGTTGGAAGCATTCGAGAGATGGGTGGTTTCAAGGTCTCTGCGAGTCTAGAAAGTTTCTTCTAGAAGAGAAAGGTTCACGGAAGATGTAAGGTAAGAACTGTGCCTTTGTAGCAGAAAAGAATTTTCGGCAATTTTTGTCGTCTGTGGCACATTCCCTTGATTGAGCCAGGTCTGCTGTGTTTAAGTTGATTCAATGAGGAATTGAAATTTCAGGTTTTTAACTGTGTAAAGGGCACTTCTTTGTTATTGGCATTAGTCTTTTTTAAAAAATCCGTTTAAATTACACTGGGCTGTCTTCAGTCAATAAATCTTGTGATCTAGTTTCTGCTGAACCTTATAATTTAGAAAAGGATTTAAACAGTCAACATTGTCTGCTAGTACAGATCTCATCGGTTTATGTGTTTTGTGACAGTTTTCAGTGTTTTCACAAAGATGCTCACTTGCATTTAGTTTCTGAGACAAATGTAGGGAATTTGAAGGCATGGTACAAATGGGGGGTGGAGATTAATATGTGTCCTTTAACAGTCCAGGGAAATTTTCTTGTTTGTTTTTTTTTCCTTGTATAAAACATTTTAGATTTTAAAATAAAAATGGCTCTTTTATCTTGATTTTTACATTTTAAAAAGAAATATCAATTTAAGCCTTATGAATAACATTAAAATATTCTACAGTTTTGACATATTACAACATAGATACTAGTATGACATAATAGATATATTTCATTTCTATTGGGTTTAATGACTGAAAAAAGTCTTTGGCAGAAATTATATTTACTGTCTTATTCTTGCACTAGTTAAAATCACAATTCTTTGCATTTATTTCTTTTAAAGAAGTTTAATAAGAATAATGTTCTATTAAATCAATCTGTTTCACTCTAAAGGCACCTGTGTGCATGGATCAGCTTATGAGTGGATACTGTTATCCCAATTTAGAGATGAGTTCCTATGCATGAGAAGTTGTTTTCCAATTGGTCTAAATAGTATATGTTATTTTATGTAGTCATCGTAATAACTGTTTGGCATAGGTGCTATCATATCTATCTTAAGATTGGAAAAACAAAGGCTGAGAAAGATTAATAACGAGGTCACACACTGGTAGGTAGCAAAGTTGTGATTCAGACCCAGGCTGACTGGTCTCTACAGGTGTTGTTTTAGAATCCGACAATGCACAGGCTGACCAGGAGCTAAGAGCTCCATGTCTGGAGTCAGATACAGATAAACTCATCTTGGAAGTAATGATTTATAAATAAATAAGTAATGCTTAACTGTCTTCAAGATAAATTATTTAGTATGATCTTGGATATATATATATATATATTTTAGATCTATAGCATCCAAGGCCTCGTATCACACTGGTTGTTATTCAGGGACCTGGTTACAACTGAGAGTGAATGAACGTCAGATGATGTGGGGCAGCAAAGAGCACTGTGGATAAAAGGCTGTGTCCTTCTTACGCTTCCTTCTTTGCTTCCTGTGCTGTGCACTCATAAAACTTCTCCAGGGACCAGGGAGCTTATTCCCGAGCTTGACTTGGAAGTGAGGGAGCGTCTTTGAGTGGAGACTGCCTGCATGTGCCCGCCTGCTCTCCCTTTAGGCCTCCGGAAAGAGGTGGACAGGAAGAATGTTAAAGGACATTGAAGGTGGAGGGCTCTGGAGTCAGGACAGCTAGCTGAACCGACTCAGAGGCAGGGACTGTTGCTTGCCTCACCCCCTTCTGAAGACTGACACAGCCAGTCAGCCGCAAAAATGTCCTGGTGACTTGTGCCGTGAAGTAATGACTGCCAGCAGCATCCACGGGGATGCGGCTGCTCATCGCAGCACTGCACATGGGTTCGAGGATCTAAGCTTGCTTCCAACCCCATTTCTGCATGAAACCTGGGGCTGGCTAAGCAACCGACGCAGTTGAATGCTGACTGGAACCGGGCCTTCCTCCTTCAGCAGCCACTGGGGTGAGCTCCTGAGAGCTCTGTGTCTTGTTAGAAAGTTCAGGGAAGGTTAATGCCACACTTCAGCTTTTTTATATTCAAGCCACACCCCGTTTCTCGGCTCATAAATATAGAAGCTAGCAAACATTGCCTTTGACTGCGATCATAGGTCCTGGTATTTTCCGGTCGTATCCCCTGTACCTGCATGTTTTTCCTGGGGTTGGAAGTCTCCTCTGTGTGTCCCCATCAGGACAGCTTGGACTATAGGAGGTCATTTCCTGTCATGTCAGTACAGGCTCCCTCGGGGCCAAGATCCTACTCTGCATAGGGCTTCCAGGTGGACCATTCTTTTCTTTATGCTTTTTCCTAAAATCCCTCAGGTGAATGTGTGTTACTTTTATGTAAATTTGGGGGAAAACACACATTCATCCTTTGAAGAAGAAAAAAAATGTTTTTAAGATCCATATTGCCTGGTGGGAAGCCCTGCTTTTTCCCTGTGGGGTTGGCGATCCCTTTGCTTGCCTGTGGTTTGCACGTGTGACGCTGTCGGCTCTGAGGAGCTGGGCTGGCTCCTGTGACTAGGAAATACACCTGACCTGCGTCGTTGGCGCTCCCTGAAGAAACAGGCCTGGCTTGTTGGAATCAGGGTTCTAGAGTGGAAAGAACTTGTACATCCCCTCTCATCACCCTTTCACCGCCAGTTGTGACTCAGGAGGCTAGCATGGCTGGCGTGACTTGGTTGAGGCCACAACCATAAGGAAGTGACAAAAATAGGGCTGGATCCCAGGTCCCCAGCCCCTTACACCAGTCTTTTGTCCATTTCCAGGGCCCCCCTCTTTTGGTTCTCACCCTCCTGAGGTTTGTTTTCTTGGTGGATTCAGGCAAACACTATACCATTGACTTCTCAGCCGTCCATTGTAGTCGGGGAGCATGGCCAGCTTTCACTTAGCGTCCAGACAGCAGCACAGCACTGTGGTGTGGCCAGAGCGCACTAGTCAGAAATGCATGGGCTTGGACCAGAAAGAACTGGGCTTCTCAACTAACCAGATTCATGTCATTCAATATTTTATTGAAAGAGAGCAAGTCATCAAGACAACTGAAAAACAGCAGCTGCTTCAAATTATGAGCTACTTTGACTAAAATAACATTGGCCTTAAAGGGTTGTGTAGTATTGTAGTGCTGTTTTCAAAAGCCGGCCTCTTTGCTAAGGCTCTGACAATAACTCCGTTTGAAACTTTAATGTATTCCTATTCAAACAACTCCCAAAACTGTTTTTCCCTTGGAGCCAATGATTTTAAGTGGCACATGGAAGAAACAAGTTTTTAAACGTTATTAAGTAAGTAATGTATTAACGAGTATTGGAAAGATAAGTAATGCCAAGAACAAGCACTAAATAAAAAGGAAGTCCATTTGAAATCGACTTAACGCATGATAGTACACTTGGTGTGAGGGTCTGGCAGAAAGAATGACAATATCTTGTTGTCGAGTGAAGTGTAGACACCCAGCCATTATGACAAAGCCCGAGTTGGGTGTTCATAGAGGGGCAGAGTAAACCATTATTAAAAATCATACCGTTGAAGAAAATGAACCATTTGGATGTCAGGGTCAAATCGAATTCTTGCGTAAGTGTTCTCAAGACCTCCAGCATCTTGATATTTGGCACAAAAGAGGAGCTGTTTCCTCAGTCACTTTCGTGCAGATTGATTTATTTAAGGCCTCTCCTGATACGAAGTGTGAACACCCAGTGTGTGGTTTAAGCCACGGGGTCCTTCCCCTTATCCAGGAAGCTCTAGCACAGTCCCTATTCCTGAAGTGCAGAAAGCATGCTTCACTCGGTTGATCGACTCATGTACTTGCTTGCTTTCTTTTTATGTTTGTCTTTTCCTGTGAAATCAAAGGTCATGCTTTCCAGTCTTCTGATTTAACTCTTTGAACCTGTTCCTTTCCATTTGCCCTTGACATAGTAGAAAGAGCTGCCAAAGAAAAACCCAAACATGACAATGTCGGTGATGAAGTAATTCCGAAAGAGCAGGGGCCTGATCTACAGGGCTGAGGCGCAGTGTGTGCTTTTTCTGAAACTCACCTCTCATGCCATCCTTTGTACTCTTTCTAAGGAGGAAGGCACCTGAATGGGACATTCCGTAGATGGTTGACCCATCAGCCTAGAGACTGAGGGAACATTCTGGATGCAAATCTGCAAAGTGGATGCCATTTTTGCTTGCTTTAAAAGCAAATCTAAAAATATATTTCTTAGCAGACGTGTCACTGCAAAATAAAAATTAAAAAAATCTGCTCCACTTCCACGCAAGTCACTCATAGGTATCCCCAAGGTTCGGATCTTAGTGCATTGGAAACTTGCTGCCGATTTCACTGTATATAACTAGACCAAGGAGCCTATTAGCCTGCGATCCTACAACTATGATTATGTTAATCTGGCCATTTTAAGACTGAAACATGGTGTTTTAAAATGTGTCTGTATTTTTATTATTGGTAACAATGAGCTGAAGAAATTGAGTGAAATGCTAATAAGCTTCTATTCAGTTCCACTTTGTGACTACAGCGTAGCAATGAGTCAGGGGTGGTTATTTTGATATTTTTAATTTTGGCAGAGAATTTTGATGTGCAGAATTTTACTCATATACATAGTACATCTTACTATAAAACTACCAAAACATTTTTTATATTTTAAAATAGATACAGTGAGTATCTATGTGCAAATCTGTCTTGGCATATATGCTCAATAACAAACATTTTTATTAAATCACTTATACATCTGCGCTGCTCCCCCCCCCAAAAAAAAAAATTTTTTTTTGAAGCTACCACAGATAAATGGTTTTCTATCAAGATCTAAGGCACACAGATCACAGGTGTGTTTTTTGTTTGTTTATTTTTTGGTTTTGTTTTTAAAAATATATTTTATTGATTTTTCACAGAAAGGAAGGGAGAGGGACAGAGAATTAGAAACATCAATCAGCTGCTTCCTGCACAACCCCACTGGGGATGTGCCCACAACCAAGGTACATGCCCTTGACTAGAATCAAACCCGGGACCCTTCGGTCCGCAGGTCGACGCTCTATCCACTGAGCCAAACCGGTTGCGGCAGATCACAGTTTTTAATACAAATATGGGACAAGACTAGAATGGACAATATAGTGAAATTCTGAGCGCATTCAAAAACTTATCTTTAGCTAATTGGTTTTGCCTCCTCCTCATCAACCAAAACTTTTATTCTGTTCATAGGCAAGTAATGTCACAGATTCTCTTCTCATTTCTGAAGACAGGTTCTCCCAGGAGATAAATTGGGAAAGGAAGGAGATGTGTATAAATAATGGATATTGGAATGTACTTATCATATCAGCATAAAGTGGATGGGAAGTCTTTTAACCAACCTGACCTGGCTTCAGAGTTGCCAGTTCATCTGGGAATGAGAATGGGTAAAAGCACCATCTTGAATGTGAGTTCATAGCATATAATTGGGACGTTTTTCTCGAGGATAATGCTTTGGAATATTCCAGCACAGCATTCAGAATCTCCATTACTTCACAAGCTCTTATATCTCCAAAAGAGTGTGTGCCATTCTCTTTATGCTCCTGTGAATATATTGAAGTGGGTATTGTCTTTCTATCTGTTTTGCTCTCACGATTCATTGAATGAGCCTATAAATGTTTGTTGGTGATTTTAATAATAACACATATTTTTCTGCATGTAAAGTCATATACGAATAAGTTAGCTTGTGATGTCCATGGCACCAGGAGGGTAAGAATACAGTGTATTCCTGAGCCAACTTAGCTGAACCAGAGTCTCAGGGAAGTTCAGTGGCAGGACCACAGTCTCGCCAGGCCCCAGGAGGAGAATCCAAGCCTTTCCATGCATAACTAGCGCTCATCCCTCCACACCCTTCCTTGGGCATCAAGGTGGGGAGGGGTACTGACGGATGAAGATGATTAATTTTTTAAAAAATTGGAAATGAATTTGTAGCCTGCAGCTACAAGTTGAAGGAGAACTTGAGAGTTGAGCGTCAGTGGAATCAAGCCATCTTCCTGCCCAACTTTTAAGAAACTCCCTTTGTCTGTTGGTTGACCCTATCTTCCTATCGTCCATGGGAGAAACTCTGCCTGATGTTCTTTTTCAAAGAGGGGAAGGAAAGGAAGAGAAAGGATAACCTAAAGAAAGAGGAAAAAAGACTGGAGTTAGGTTGGGGCAGGGGGTAGGGGTGGGGAGGGGAGGAGGAGACATGCTACTTTGGGGTCAGCCTGGAGCTTGTTTCTCTTTGCAGTGACTTGAAAGTTCTTGATGCTGATCATGAACTTCCAAAGGTGCTTCACAGATTCCAAAGCATTTTCCTCTCATGCCTCACCTCCTGTGTGGCAGAGGGTTCTTTCCTCTTGGAGGCAGTGTTTGGGGGGAACAACTAGACCACGTCTGCCCCTTTGCTGGAGGTGGAAATTTTGTGGCATGGAGCTTCTTTACACGGAGTCACTGGGCTAGCAGCTGTCTTGTTTCTTTCTCCTGAGAACCTCCTTTCAGGAGTGCCCAAAGCCTGGCAATTGGTCCTTGGGACGCAGGGAAGCAGCTCTTATCTCTGAGGAGGAGGCTCCTGGCAGCACGGGGACCTGTGGAGAAGCAGTGACTGGCCCATGCTGGTTGCCACTGCCCAGCTGCCTGTGCAGGGCACAGCGTGGCACAGCAGGGCGGGCAGAGAAGCGTGCCACATGCCAGGCCTGGGGGGATGCATGAGTCTCAAACTGGATGTCTTGAGGCTGTTATTTATCCAAATAAGGAAAAGCAGTGGTTCTGCTGACCAGCTCGGATTTCTGAGCCATGTCCGCTGGCTGGCTGGCTGGCTGGCTGGCTGGCTGGCTCGATATTTGAACTGAAAACACAAAGGTATTCCTTTGAAATGGAGCATTCTTGTGGGGGTCACGGGTATCCTGGAGACATCATTTGGAAGGCAGTTTCTCCCCACATTTGCAGATAACAGTAATATGCTCTGGTCTACTTTTCTCTTGTACCTTTTACAGCATTCAATACAGATGACTTTGTTTAGATATTTCTGGACCTGATTTTAGATGGAAATAATACCTATCTTAGCAATCGCTGCACCATTGCTTTCCTTTGAAGAGTGTTCAAGGAAGGTCAGACCTCTACACTACTTTTTTTTTTTTTAATTCTTTATTGTTTAAAGCGGCAGTTGCCAACCAGTGGTCTGCAGACCACTGGTGGCCCATGGGGTCCGAAAGGTTGGCGATCGCTGGTTTAAAGTATTATATATGTCTCCTTTTTCCTCCATTGACCTCTCCCCGGCTATTCCCAGCCCCCTAGCACATGCCCTCACGCCACTACTGTCTGTGTCCATGGGTTAAGCTGAAATGCATGCATACAAATCCTTTGGTTAATCTCTTACACACACATACACCCTTTCCTATGAGGTTGGATGATCTGTTCTGTGCTTCTATGTCTCTGGACCTATTTTTGTTCATCAGTTTTTGTTGTTCATTATATTCCACAAATGAATGAGATCATGTGATATTTCTCTTTCTCCAGCTGGCTTATTTTGCTTAGCATAATGCTCTCCAAATCCATCCATGCTGTTGCAAATTATAAGAGCTCTTTTTTTATAGCAGCATAGTATTCCATTGTATAGATGTACTACAGTTTTTTAATACACTCATCTGCTGATGGGCACTTAGGCAGTTTCCACATCTTAGCTATGGTGAATGGCGCTGCTATGAACATAGGGGTGCATATATCCTTTTTGATGGGTGTTTCCGGTTTCTTGGGATATATTCCTAGAAGTGGGGTCACTGGGTCGAATGGGAGTTCCATCGCTAGTTTTTTAGAGAAAACACCATGCTGTCCTCCACAGTGGCTGCACCGTCTGCACTCCCACTGAACTGACTTCTTAACACTAGAGAGCAGGCTTGTTCTGGCTCTTCATGGACCCCTGCCCTGGTCTTTGACTTTGGGTAAGTCTCTGGGCCCCAGTTTTGTGTGTGTGTTTGTAATCCTCACCTAAGAATATGTCTTTATTGATTTGAAAGAAAGAGGAGAGAGAGAAAAAGAGAGAGAGAGAGAGAGAGAGAGAGAGAGAGATCAACGTAAGAAACAGGGATCAGGTGACTCCTGTACTCGCTCAACTAGGGATAGAGCCCACAGCCTAGATATGTGCCCTGACAGGAAATCGAACCCTCAGCCTTTTGGGTGTACGGGATGATGTTCCAGCTAACTGCACTACTTGGACAGGCTGGGTCCCCATTTCTTTATCTATAAAGTGGGGATTACACCATTTACCTGGTGGGAATGAGCTGGGACTTAAGTGAGGAAATTCTGGAAAGCATTTGGTAAACAGGAAGTTTCCAAAAATATGAGTTTCCTTTCCCCATTTCCATCTTCTCCCAGCAGGTTTAGTTGAACATGTTTACAGGTAAAGAAATCCTAGTTTAATTATAACTGCCACACAAAGCTTAATAACCCAGCTGAATGGAGATTCTGGTGTGAGCTTTCCACTTCCCTCATGAGAAGTGGTTCTCAAAGAGCCGGCCGTCCCTGGACCAGTTGGTCAGCAGCACATTTGTGGGGACATGTTAGAAATACAGATTCTCGGGCCACACCCAGACTTGCCAAGTGAGACACTCTGGATGGAGCCGGTGATGTGTGTTTTAGCAAGCCCTCCGGGTGACTGATGCGTGCTGAAGCTGGAGAACCACTGTCCTAGAGTAAATTGCTCCTTGGGTCAGAGATCAACCCATTGCCCCAGGACACTAGGCACTCCCCCACCTCTTGTCTCTGACAGTACCTTACTTCCTGCCTTGAATACCTAAGAAAGGAAACTCCTTACCTACTGAAATTCTGCTCTTTATTTACGGACTCACGTACATTTCAGTCTTCAGAGAATTACTTCTCAGCTCTCCTAGCCAGAAGAATGTAGATCTTTCAGAGTGTTTGTCTGTTGCACTCATTTGATAATTGGCAAAGTTATCTTTGCTTTTTCTTATTTTGAATATTCATGTACATGCCTCATTTGTTTTTCCACTAGAATGTAAGCCCTTCAAAGGTAGGTATGAAGTCGTACAGATCTTTTTTCATCAGCAGCCTGAATCCTGGGCTTTGCATATGTGGCAACTACTCAATAAATACTTTGTGGACCCACAGAATGTCACGTTTGGAATGGGCCTTGGAGATAGTCTATATCAGACACTTCTTGTTTATATTTAAAAGCCTGATGTTAACACCTGGACCAGAGTGCAATTTCACTTCACCATGCTGCACTGACTGCAGAGGGACACCCTGAAATGGGTTATTGGGGGCCATAGACTTCCACCAAACTCAAGTAAAACAGATAGACTTTCAAAGGTATATTCATTTAATTTATAAACACGAGCCCTTTAAATTCTTTTATAACTAGTGAGAATTGGGAAAGTTCGTGAGCCCATATAATTACGCAACAAATAACATCTATTCCCAGTCTTACACGAGAGACTGTTCCCAGTTCACTAATTCAGTATACCTGGGATACCCCTGGGACTCCTTTTGGCTTCAAAGGTTGCCGTTAAGAGGAGAACAGGTGGCTCTTCTGAACCCAAGGCGAGTTGGCACCTGGACTGTTTTGATCTGGATTTCCATCATTGTTTTTTCATGTTGATTTTGAGGGAAAATTGAACTTGGTGGATTTTTTGAGGTATTGTCCCTCAATGTTATCCTCTGGAGCTCTTCCCTCACACAACCCTTTCTCCTTTTGACAGATTGGCTGATATTGTTCAGCCAAGGATCAAAATAATGGCACAACTGAAAAACCTTTCATCAGAAGCCATCCATAAAATTCCCTTTAAAATGGGTTCTGCTGACAGAGCTCATGGGGTGTTGTGTGTTTGTTCTATTACTTCATAATGGCACCAGCACATATCCTACTCCAATCAATATAAGAACAGAGCAGGATGCAGGCAATGGTGTGATTCCAGGGCCACTATTATAACCCAGGTCCACAGAGTTGGCTTCAGAAAAGCTGTGCAGAAGGGAGGAGCTGTGCAGGGGAGACAGAAGCCACCAGAAGGGGTTAAACCTACCGGGCACTTGGTGCTAAGAAGCCGAGCCTGCTTGACTCGTGAGAACGGGTTTAGAGGAACCAACGGAAGCCTTGAGATTTGAGTAGCTACATTGTAAGAGGAAAGTGACAGGACAAGAATAAAGGATCATTTGTCCTCTAGCTTAGCATCTACCATTCATCAATTTGTTTACCACTATTTTCTGCATCAGTCTCTGAAAAATACCTAGTTTTTTAAGCTGCAGCTATAAAGCATAACAGTCCATATAGATCATCAATTTGTTGCTTAAGTTCAGATATGTTGAAGATATATCATCAAACTAATATATACTTTTTATTCTGACATTGTGGTGATTATCCTAAAGGTATATCATGTTATATCAACTTTTTAAATTTGCAACATAATTAAGTTGATCAGTTTCCCTAACAAAAGGTAAGAAAGACAGAGAACAGAGGGACGGAGATGTATGCTTCTGTTAGTGATCCAGCATCTCTGAGAAGTGTGGTCCCAGGAATGTCACCAGTAACAGGATTGGGGTCATAATGGTAACAAGTATTAATCAGATAGGCCCAGATATTTCATCCCATTAGTAATTTGGTATCTATGACTAATGGAAACATCTATGTGTACATGTGTATATATACATTCTTATACATATATCACTAGTGATGAAATGATATATAAGTAGTGATAATTACAGATACAAAATATAAGTATAATATATAAGCATAATAAATACTAAAATGTATATTAGGTACATACCATATATAATCAATTATATAATTAATATAACTAATTTTGAGGCAGGAAGATAAAACCTCCTAGTAAGTCAAGAGAGTATCTGGGTAATTGGATCCTAAGCCCACTGGTATGTCCCAGTTATTCTTTCCTTTGCTGAGAAAAACCTCAACCTGTAAGTGAAGTAAATGAGGTAATTCTCCAACAGAGTTCACCACGCTGCACACAGAAGGTCAGAACTCAATCAAACCCTCAGTAATCCCAGTAGGAAAGGCTTTGGGAACACAATGCCTCCCAGAGTGGCTCCCAGAGTCCTAGAGGACACACCCGCGATTTTACACTTGAAAGCGAAGGAAGCAGTGGCCCAGTGCCTGGCGGTAGCAGGGCTTTCTGGCAATGGGGAGGTGATCCCGGTTCCCAACTCCTTGCACTTCCATTTCCTACCCATCAGATGGGTATTGCTGAGGCCATGAAATGAAATCACAGTGGAAAGCACTGGGTAAGCTGCAAACGGTTGGATGAATATCGTGTGTGTGTGTGTGTGTGTGTGTGTGTGTGTGGCCAAATACATCCTTTGTAGAACAAGGAATGTTACAAATAAATAAATATAAATATATTATATATTGCAGAATGTATGTTACCAAGTTAAACAGGAGTTCAGAGAACTGTCATAAAAAGGAAAACACAGCCTAAGGAGCTGAAAGCTATATTTGGGTGACAGAGGTGACTTGCTACTAGCAACCAGTCTGGGAACAGTGAAGGGGATTCCCGTGTATAAAAGAGCAGTGTCCGTCCAGAAAATGGATGATGTGCAGAAATGGAGGTAACTAATGAGAAGGCGCTGTTTGCACCATCTGTCGCAAGTGATAGAAAGAAGATATCATTTTACAAACTGTAACTATTTTAGGTACAAAAGGAGGTTGTCCTTGGCCTGGATAATACAGGAGTGTCCCAACAGAAGATCGAGTATCAGTGAGAGAAGAACATTTTTCTTTTATCTGTCCTGCAGCTTGACACACTTACAGTCCTGCCTTGGAAGTTAAATGATTTATTTAACATGACTTTACTCGGTGCCAGACAGGTCTTGAATCACCACTGGGCACAATGCTAAGGCAGCCAGGGCCAGTACTGGAGGGCTCAGAGGAGTTCTCTGTGTCAAAGTATTTGTGGAAATACGCTTATCTTAAATATAGCCATAAGCTAACCACTGACTGGACCATTTCTTTCCTGAGAATTAAATAATCTTGGCAATCGTCTGTCTCATGTCTGGCAGACATTCCATTCCTGATCAAATGCAATATTAAAAGGTTCACTAGTACCTCACAAATGACCATCTTTCCAGGTTTAGCAGTGTAAGCAAGATGAAATTGACATTTTGTAACATCTTGATCACTTCCCTTCATAATATGGTCTTAATGTTGATAAGCACATTGTAGATATTCTTTTAACCGGTAGTTTTGTTAAAGGCAATCAAGAAATGAATAAGGAAGGGAAGCAATGTCTCAAGACCCTTAGCCTTACCAGAGCATAAAAAGTATTTCTTGTTGAGGTAATGCTGAATTGACCAGCCTGTCCCTCCTTAATAGTAAGGCAAAAGAAATGCGTTGCTTCCACGTTGCTAAAGTGTCCGTCAGTGAAGGGAAGTGGGAGGCTGAGGAGTAGGGACCCTGAACGCTGAGCAGGTTCCCAGAGGCGGCAGCGTCCCTAGGATGGGCCGGCGGAGGAGGGTCAGGTGAAGTAAGGGCCAGCGTGGGGGGCGTTCGCGGTGCGTCGGGGTGACTTAGCCTGACCGACCCCCTTTGCTGGAGAGCCGGGTCCGCGTGCGCCAGGATTTTTCTTAGATCAGCTCGCCCGGCTCCTTGGGCAGCGCCCAGGATATGGAACTCCCTCCTCCTCCGGGTGAGCTGCGTGCTTCTCACTAGAGAGCATTTAACTCATCCTGACTCACCGCAGGGCAGGGCGAGCTTTCAAA
The DNA here is from genome assembly GCA_004026665.1 of Murina feae. Taxonomy (NCBI): domain Eukaryota; kingdom Metazoa; phylum Chordata; class Mammalia; order Chiroptera; family Vespertilionidae; genus Murina; species Murina feae. The sequence goes on along the minus strand of PVJC01014399.1, from coordinate 9,055 downwards.
CCCCTGACAGTGAGTTACTGCTCTACTGATGACGGAGGAGCCACGGTGTCCTCCGCAGACTGAGCCCGGGAGCATTTTACAAGGAAGGAGGCGGTGGGAGAGGTGAGCCAGACAGCCTCTCACCTTGCGCCCACGGACTCATGTGGTAACGGGGCTGACGGAAGCCACCTGCCTCTACAATAGCTGACATGGACTAATGCGAGGAGCGTGGCGTGAGTCACTGAGCCAGACAGAGGCAGGGCGAGCTGAGCGCTTCTGTTTCGTGGGGAGGGTCTGTGACCCGGGCTCTTCCCTTTTGTTCCCTCGCACAAGCGGCCCTGCACGTATAAACAGCGGGTCAGTTACTGCAAGCGCCTGATGGCTAGGATGTCTTGTGTACCGTGTGCCAAAACACAGGGTCTTTGGGGATGTGCCGGCGGTGGATTCGTGGCTTAATCAGACAGACAGGGAGAGCAGCCCCCGCCACCCCCTTCCTGGAAAGCTCACATTGGCCTGAAGAAACGAAACCTGCGAATAAATGTACACCAGATGCGGCCGGGGCTGATAGCGCGCTTCCCCTACGCCGCCGAGAAATAACAAGCGCCTGCTGATTAGATTAAAAATCAAAACAAGGGTGTTCACATTCCTTCTTCTCTTTTCCGACCTCTTAGGTGGCATCGGTTACAACCGCTTCTTCCAAATATTGTTTCTAATGAGACATCTTAGGAGAGTGGCGATGTCATGTGCTCCATCCTCTCCCCCCTTTAATAACCACAGAGCCTCTCGGTGGCAGTAAACAGTGTTTTGAGAAAGCCTGCAGTGCTGATGAAAAATGAACTTGAGAGATGTCATGGAATTCTTTCGGTCAGCAAGGACAGCCCCGAAAAGCCTGGAGATGTTTGAAAAGCGCGCAGGCTGCCCAGAGTGTGGTCATGGGGGGGGGGGGGGGCTGAGGCCACGGCCTTCGCAGGGACTCTGCTGCGGTCCCACTCGGGGGAGCTTTCCCTTGCACGAGCCCCCTAGGGCTCAGCCAGCTCACAGACTAGCAGAGCCTACCTGTGAGCTAAGGAAACAAATGCCTTCCTTTTCCCTCAGCGTTTGTTAGCAATGTGTTCATGCCTGTGCGCCCGGCGCACCGTACAAGTCCCTTCCTGCTGGGGACACACTCACTTCCCTGCGCCTGTTCACCTGGCGGAGAATAGACGGCAGAGGCGTGTGAAGACTACCCAGGCCCCGTCCCGCTGAGGGTCCGGCACAAAGGCTCTGGTTTCCTCTCTCAAATCCCCTCGTTGCTCAAGCGTTGCTGGCCCCGTCTATCTTTTCCTCTCCTCTCAGGTATGTTCCCCGCCTGGCACAGCACGGGACTGATGAATGGCTGCTACCCAAAGTTCAGCCTGGTGAGCGAGGCTGGTTAATGAATAGACAGACAGCCTCCTCCCTCGTGTTTTCCCTCCGGTGTTATAAACCAGGGGAATTGGCTCACATTTCCTTCCGTTGCCAATCCAGAGACTTCAAAAGTCTTGGCAGCGGCGCAGGTGTGGGGTGCTGGTCCACCCAGGTTTCCTAGCAGCTCCCCACCCTCCACGGAGCGCTGACCAGAGAGCCCGTCCCCAGGGTCATCAGCCCGTGGGTTCTCCATGGTTTCCGTTGGTGTTGGCTGCTTGTTTGCTGGTTGTAATGATCGTGTTTGCTTTAGGGAATCTATTTTGTAATGTTTCCCCCATTGTTAACCCATTTACCTGGGCTTCCCGGAGTTCACTGGCTGGTGTGTGTTTTCCGTGTAAGCAGTTGTTAAAGGGCTGAGTCACCGAGCCGGAGCCCGTGGTTGGATGCGGACTGAGGTTATTTAGTGACTGATTTCCAAGGGGAGGAGTCACTGGCTTATCCTGGGGAGGAGGACTTTTCATCCATGCCTCGGGCAGCTTCTTTCAGGAGACTGAGTAGAACGAGATGGTCTTTCCTGGTTGGGAACACAAGCTGGGGGACGTTTCAGGATCTGTGTCCTTCGGGATTTCATCTCTGAAGGGAAAACTCTAACATATCCAAGTGTGGAACTGAGGATTTAGATGAAGCCAGCAAACAAAGGAATCGTGTAATGGGGAGCTGAGCCATGTGATTTCTCCCGGCGTTAGTTATACAGGTGATTGGCTTAAGAAAAAGTAAGTGGCTTTAATTCTTTGTCGGTAAAAGTCTCCTAAGAATCCTCCTCAGTTTTGCCCGGTTACTTCATTGTGTAGTCTGACTGAGTGGGATGTTTACAAATTCTAGACTTGAAACGGTGGAGCTTGGAGGAAGATAAACTGTACATAATATTCCCTTTCTGCAAACAATATATGTATTTTAAATACTCCACAAAGACGTGATTACATGAGACAGTTCCCAAAATGATTGGAAATAAACATTTTTCAGGCTACATTTTTTTCCCCCCAGAAATAATTGTAAGATGTTTCCCCCTCTTATCCTACATTCAAAAAATTTCTCAATGAGTAATATTTGATTTAACTTACAGTATCGGGGAGAAGTAAAATGTGGGTATATGTTAGTGTTTCTAATTCAAACTTTAGGCAATTTATTTGATACTGCCCTAGATTTTTTTTCTGGTCTTTAGAAAGTTCAGGCCAAACAGCATATTGAGCTGGGAACTGTGGTCAGGGACAGCAGCCTGAGCTGGGCCCAGGGCTGGGATCTGGAGGAAACTATACTGTTTACAAGAACTGGAAGGACTCAACCCAGAGACAGCAGTGGTCTGGGCAGTAATGGAGAGAGGGAGAGGCGATGCCCAGCACAGGAGATCAGTGATGGAGAACTGCCTTGTTCATCCATTGCCAATATGCAAGAAATGACCATTTTCTTTGTCTGGGCTGAGGTGCAGGCAAAGGAATATCTGTGTTGTATTCTGGTAAGGTGTTAAGAGAACCTTTATTTTTGTGTGTAGGTCATCCCTTTCCTGATGAAAAATGAAATTCTTTAAAGCTCACATAAGACGTTACTATTGAAATCTTCTGGGGCAAAAGTGTCAATGACATAACATATCCAGACACGTTTAACTAAGTGAAGTGAGATGACAGAGTAGTTTAGTGGCATCAGAGAGATTGCTAGGAAATAGGGATTCAGGTATAGTAAGGTGCATAGTAACTCTGTGTGTGTGTGTGTAAATCTATTTTGTAATATTTGTGTGTTTTGCTTATTTATTTTACCTTAAAGTTTAATATAATCTTCTCCTAAAAGGACTGACTTTGAGTACTAGTGCAGGAAAAAATCCCAGTATGTATTTAATGCCATTTCTTTATTCATTTGCCAATAAAACAGAAAAACAAAACGAAACTGGGTATGTGCCTGATTCTGGAAGAGATCTCCATGAGATCAACATAAAAGGCTTGGACTATTTAAACTATGAATTATAGACTCTTAGATATCATCCTAGTTCACTCAGACTATAAGTATCTCCTGGAGTCTATAAAAGTCCACTTTTTTTTTCATCAGAATAGCCAGTAGTCTCCATGGACGATCACGCTGAAGACTTGAAAAAGATTCTCTCTTCTCATTTCCCCATCCATAACTCTGCCTCATCCTGAGTGAGTTGCCTTTGGTCTATCCATATCGTTTAGTGTATGAACCCAAGTTATCCAGTTATAAGGGTTCATTCTGGTTGTAGGTTTAAAACATTCCCCGCGACATAATGGGAACATCATGTCATTCTCTCCTTGGGCTCTATGGAGAGCCAAGGATGAAATTATTAGGGTTCTTTTTTAGAACTCAGTCTTGGAAAGTCAGTCATAGCTTGGCAAACCAATGCAAGAATTCTGCCAAAGGCTTTCAACCTCTAAGTCACTCTCGCTGATGGAGACGTTCAACTTTTAATTACCTCTTCTGCCATAGCTGAGTGCTGTATTCGCCTGCACTCTGCATAACTCAGGTGGACAGCAGTTCTCCTAGGAGCCCTGTTGGATGATGGCAAGGGTATTTTGAAGTGGACAAGGCAGGAGTGATACACAGCATTATCATAAGTACATGATACTGATTGCTTGTGGCCAGGGTCCATCCTCTTTGGCTGAAGTCCCATTCTTGGTTGCATGGTACCCATGCAACTCTTGCTACCGGATGTTAAATATTTTGACCAATCACCTGCATTCCCAATATGAATGTGCTGTGCATTAGAATTGTTGTTAACTATTACATTTCTTTCTGAATTCATTTACAAATGACATCAAGAACACCTAATGATATTGTTGCATATTTTATTTTAAAAGTTAGGTGTATGATGTACCTCAGAACCACTTCTTTTCACCTTACCCAACATGTCTTTAAAATACCTATATAGAAAAAAATGAAGTACCTATGCAGACACCCTTTGTTTTAAAAGAAATTTACTCAACTTGTCATGAAATGAAGTTAATTTCACATTTTTCTTTCATTAATACTCTTTATCCTTCTAGACAGTTCTGTACTCCTTGGAATCTTGATGTCTCTTTTCACTCTATTGCTAGAAAAACGGGGGAAGTGTTTGATGGGTATTAATTGGGGCCAGGCTCCCCCAAAACAAGATGTAATATGAGTCAGGTAAGAGGGAAAAGAACAGGGAGCAGTGACTAATGTAGTTAGGATTTCTGTTTATCTCGAGTGGGTTCTAGACATCTGAAACCCCCTTTAATTTTTGGAATTAAGAATAAGGATAGTAGTGCCTACCATTTATTACACCTGATTCATCTTGAGCACTGTTATGCTTTACACAGTGGCACGTCTGAATCCATGTGACAGATTGATCTTTGCGTTCATTTGGGTTGATTATTGCGTTGTGTGGTCTGATTGCGTGAGGCATTGGGCCAGACATATCCTGCTGGCTGAGCCAGTCCTTCTTGTATTTGATGACCTGTGAAGGTCTGCTTTGCTCACCACTGACCCAAACCTTTCTTTCTTCTTTTTTATTTTCCAGTTTGTTTAAAGACTATTTCAACAGCTGGTACAGCTTATTAGTCATCAAAATGATCAGTGGATGTGTTATAGTTTCTAGGTCGTAAAGCAGCTTCTATTGCTGAGTTACTGCTACCAGACTCCCCCGGAAGGCTTTAGACTTTCAGTTGGTAGTTAGTTTCTTCTCACTGAGCCATAACTTGTGGAAGGTAGAGTGGGAGAGGTATTTATAGAGGATCCATGTTGCTCTGTTGCAAAACTTCTGTCAGGTGGCTAGTCTAGCCACTCTGGAATGAGAATTGGGAATGCTCTTGAGCAACTGAGTCAAGTGAGTGATCAGAGAGAAGACCAGCTGGCCTTGTGGAGCTGACATACCTGGCTCCCAACCTTGAGCATCAGCCTGGAAAATGGGGTGAGGACAGCTTGAGGATATCCCAAGTTCAGTGTAGACAGGGAACCAACTGGCCTATTTTGGTGGGACTGTGTATATATATTGGAAGGTGGAAGGCATTGAATAAAGTTGTAATTGCCTGTGAGGAGCCTGAGTACTCTGGGCCCCCAGAAACAGTCCCCACCCCGCCCCCCAAAAGGGCTGAGAAGCGAAGCCAGTGGTACTCGAATAAGGTAGCCGAAAGGGCTCCTTGTGGTTGCTACATATTTGCACCTTGCTTGCATTTTTTATTGGTCATTGCAGTTATTAAATCTTTCATAACATGTGAAACTCCCGGAACAGGGGTTCTGCACTGCTCGATCTTTCCAGAGACAAAATAAGGAAACTTGGGAGTCCTGCTATTCTTCCCCTGCATTCTCCACTCAGAGCCATACACAAGAGCACCCTCTTAAGGGTGGGAACTGGGGCTTCTTAGAGCTATATGCTAGAATAATGCCTGGTTCTAAGCAAGTGCTTGGTAAATAGCGTTTCTTAAATGAGTGAATGTGCAAAATAAGGCATCAGTACGTATTCAAGGCACTGGGCTCTGCTTTATTTTCAGCCTTCTTCGGTTGCCTCTGCTTTGTCTTCTTTTTCCCCATCAACCCACACTATGGGTCTCCCAGCTGCTCATCTTAGTTCTCATTTATTTGAGCCTACCTCCTCTCTCCTCATCCCCCTACCTCACCCACCCCCAGTCATGTAGGCCCTCCTTGTCTGTCACATCCCCAGAAGTCTGGGTGTGAATGTGGGCTCCTGTGACAACACAAATAGAACATAAGAGTGGACTTAGGAGGGGCCAAGGCCGTTTGTCCCTTCCCTTGGGTCCATTTGGAAAATTTCCTGGGCTTTGACGAAAACAAAGTATCAAGCCTTCATATCCTGAATTAATTTGTATTTTTTATTCTGCCCCTTGCTAAACACAGCAGTGTAATTGCACATTAGTTTTCCCTTTCCCCATTAAGTTGATTCCTTTTTCTATTGAAATATATTTGACATTTAACATTATATTAGTTTCAGATGGACATATGTAAATATTGAGAAAGGATCACCAAAATAAGTCTAATTAATATCTATCGCCTCATTAGAGTTACAATTTTTCTTTCTTGTGATGAGAACTTTTATAATCACTCTCTTAGCAACTTGCAAATATACAGTACAGTACTATTAACTCCTAGAGGCCTGGAGCACAAAATTCATAGGCCTGTCCTGTGATCAGGGTCATCTTCCCTGGCTGCCCACAGTTGGCCCCGCCACCCACCCCGGTTCCTTGTTTGCCATCGGATGATAGGTGCCTGATGGCCAGGGGAAAGGACCAAGAGATTGGCTGTTCCCACCAGCTCATGGGTCTACCCCCACCACAGGTTGCCCTCTGTGTGTGGGGTGACAAGCGGGGTGGAGGCCTTGGCCTGGTGCTGCCCACGTCCCCCACCACCCAACCCTGGTTCCCCATTTGCAATTAGGTGATCAGAGCCTGCCGGCCAGGGAAAGGGACCAAGAGGTGGCTAGTGCACCTCATAGTAACTGGTCCAGCAGTCATTTTGGTCATTCCGCCATTAGGGTGGTCAATTTGCCTATTACCCTTTTATTATATAGGATAGAGGCCTGATGCATGGATGGGGGCCAGCTGGCCTTCCCTGCTGGGGACTGGGGTCAGCCTAGGTGAGAAGTCGGTTGTTCTGGTCTCTGGTCTTTCTGGCCACTGAGCTTTTATTATATAGGACAGCTATCATGCTATACATTATACCCCCTTGACTTATTTATTGTATTTGTTATTATAACTACAAGCTTATATCATTTCTATCTTTAGGCCAATTTTATCCACCCCTCACCTCTTGCCTCTGACAAGCACCTGTCTGCAGTCTGTATCTATGATTCTTAAGTCGTTGATTCTTTAGTCATCATTTCTTCTAAAGGAGAGCTAATGGGAGACCTAGTGGGAGTCCCTGCTCGCTGATGGTAATGACACAGCCCAGAAGTCCTGCTGCCTGAGCAGGGAGTACCAGGCTTAGAGTGGCCAACTCCTGTTGGCTTTTTGTCATCACATGGCACCCCCAGACCATGCACTGTTAGGATTCCTTCTCCCACATGCCTGGGATTCCCTTCAATCTTCTCTCCCTGGCCTCCAGTTGCACCCTTATCCCCTGGATCATTATTTCCTCCCAACCTCCTTTCTCATAGCTCAAGTAAGTAAGGAGATGGTGAGTCAGAGTGAAACTTCCCTTCAGGTTTTCCCTAGTCATGTCCTTTCCTCTCTGGTCCCATCCCTAGACTGCACCAGATGGGAAAGATGCTTACTATTTTCCAGGACTAATACTAGAAAATGTGCCCGGAACAAGTTTTAGCAAACACAATTTAGCACTTTTGATACATTGGACCACATTTATTAAGTGTCTCTAAGAAGCTATGACCTCAAATTTTAAACCACTGCACAATTTTCCCTCCAAACCCCACCACGTTGAGTTCTATATCAGGTGTATTTGTTCCTGTGGCTGCTGTAACAAAATACCACAGATTTAGTGGTTTAAATCACCTCAAGTGTATTATTGTACAGCTGTGGCGACCAGAAGTCCAGGTGGGTTTCACAGGCCAATAGCAAGGTGTTGGCAGTGCCACTCTCTCTCTCTGGAGGCTCCTGGGGAGAATCCACGCCCTTGCCTTTTCTGGCTTCTAGACGCCGTCTGCATTCTTCGGTTCGCGGCCCCTCCTCCACCTTCAAAGTCAGTGGTACCATCTTCCAGTGTCTCTGACCCTGCTTCTGCCACCACATCTCCTGCTCCCCTCTGACCCTTCTGCTTCCCTGTCACATATAAGGACCCCCTTGTTGTTGCAGTCAGCCCACTGGGATGATCCAGGACAATCTGCCCATCTCAACATTCTTAAAGGGGGATGTCTGCCAAGTGCCTGTGCCATGGAAGGGAAGATAGCTACAGGGTCCAAGGATTAGGGGTGGGCATCTCACAAGGACCTTCATGCAGCTTCCCACATCAGGGAAGCCACCCTGTCCCCTGGGGCTTCCCTAAAAATGTGAATATCGAAGTACATTTTCTAACTTCTCGTTTTATTTTCAGATGCAGAGAGAACTTGTTTATGCAAGAGGAGATGGCCCTGCGGCCTCTCGACCTGGGTCCACAGCGCTCCCAGCCCACGCCATTCCGAATTCTCCGCCCTCCACGCCCGTGCCCCACTCCATGCCTCCCTCCCCATCCAGAATTCCTTACGGGGGCGGCCGCCCCATGGTGGTCCCTGGCAACGCCACCATCCCCAGGGACAGGCTCTCCAGCCTGCCCGTGTCCAGGTCCATCTCCCCGAGTCCGAGCGCCATTCTGGAAAGAAGAGATGTGAAGCCCGATGAAGACATGAGCGGCAAGAACATCGCCATGTACCGAAACGAGGGTTTCTACGCGGACCCTTACTTGTACCACGAGGGCCGCATGAGCATCGCCTCTTCCCACGGCGGCGCGCACCCGCTGGACGTGCCCGACCACATCATCGCCTATCACCGCACCGCCATCCGGTCGGCGAGCGCCTACTGCAGCCCGGCCTTGCAGGCGGAAATGCATATGGAGCAGTCCCTGTACCGACAGAAAGCCAGGAAATACCCAGACAGCCACCTACCCACTCTGGGCTCCAAAACGCCCCCCGCCTCTCCGCACCGGGTGGGCGACCTGAGGCTGGTGGACATGCACGTGCATCACAACGCGCACGGGCCCCCCCACACCCTGCAGCCTGACC
>PVJC01014398.1:0-36535 GCA_004026665.1 Murina feae | reverse complement strand
ACCCCATTGGGTTGTGGCCAGCATGGGTGATGGGCTGATTGGCGCTTTCAGGCTTTAAGGCTGCCCACAGCTCCCATTGACCCAATATCCCAGCAAGGCTGGCTGGACGCAGGTTTCTGGAGTTTGTTTATCTTCTATAATTGATAAACAGCCTACTAATGAAGCCTCCTCTCTGCTTCACCTCGCACTTCTATAATGAAACAATGTTACTCTTAGTGGTTAGGCCAGGCCTGCTGTTTCCTTCAGCTCCTGAGGATTCTATGATTGTTATTTTGTTGAAAACATGTGTTTTGCTTGAGCAAGGATGAGCAGAGCGGGCTGCAGTTTCACTTTCACTCCTGCTGCAATGGAAGCTGCCATTTACTCAGGTCCGTGAATGGCGGCCTCCATGTTGGCTTGGCTAATTTGCATACAGTCGCTCTGATTGGCTGGTGGTCGTGGCTTACTCTGTCCCGGAGAAAGGGTTAATTTCAATATTACACTTTTATTAGTTAAGATAATCTAATCTAATAAAAGCGTAATATGAAAATTAACCCTCATTTCATTACACCTAAGCCTCACCCACCAGCCAAGCCATGCCCACCATCCAATCAGAGTGACGATATGCAAATTAACCCAGCCAAGATGGCGGCCAGCAGCCACGGAGCTAGAACAAACAGGAGGCCAGTGATGGAGGAAACTGCCTGCCTAGGCCAGTTGTGGCCTCCACTCAAGGCAACAAAGTTTCAATTATAGAAGATAAATAAACCCAAGAAACCTGCTTCCAGCCAGCCTCGCTGGGACCTTGGGTCAATGGGAGCTGTGGCCAGCCTGCAAACAGCCCTCAGACCCTCACCCAGCCTGGCCAGTCACCCCAGTAGGGACCTGAACGCTGTAGGGGCTGTGGCCAGCCTGAATATGGCCCTGAGCCCCTCACCCAGGCTGGCCACACCCCCATGAGGTGAGGGTCCCCACTGGGGGGCTTGGCCAGCCTGCAAACAGCCATCAGCCCCTCACCCAGGCTTGCCAGGCATGCCAGCAGGTGGACATCCCTCGAGGGGTCCCAGACTGCGAGAGGGCACAGGCTGGGCTGAGGGACCCCTCCCCCACCTCCCGAGTGCACCAGGCCCCTAGTGCACATATAAACAGACCATAGACATATAGGTCAGAATATCAGAGGAAAAAAGATAATTAACTGACAAACTAAAAATATAAATTTACAGGAATATGAAACATGTTTAATCATACTCATCATGAGATAAATGCAAAATTCAACTTTTCTTTTTTCCTCTTGAAGTGGCAAATAAACTCCCAGTGTCAGTAAGGATGCTAAGCCACAGGTCCCCTAATTCTGCTGGTGGCATGTTTCTGGAGGGCACTGTCAGCTTCCAGGAGTCCCTGGTAAATGCCTTTTCCCATGGCCTTTATGCTATCACTGTATTTATTTATTACCTATTGCCCATCCCCACCTTTCCCTCCCGAATCAATTGACACCTTGGCGACAGGGACGTTGCTTATTGATCTATCACAGGTGCTTACAACAGCACCTGGCCCTTAACAGTTCGCTCAGCATACACTTAGTGAGTGAACAATTGAACTTTGGCCCTGGTGACTCTACTCTTAGGAATTGCTCCTAAGGCAACAGTCAGAGATCTTCAAACATATTAACATCCAAGATGGTCATTTCAGCATATGTTGTAGTAGCCAAACTTGGTAAATCATTTAAACGTCCATCACAGGGAATTAACAAAAAAGTATAATATATTCTTATTAGAGGCTACAATAGTAAAGTTATTAAAATCATGTCGTAGGCAATAATGACACTGAATGATTTTCTAGATATAGTGTATTATGAAAAGGGCAGGTTACGTGACCCTGTTTTCTACAGAATTCCTGAAGGAATTTTCCAGAACATTTCCGTATATAATACTATCCTAATTTATATATATATTTACACCAGTGCCGCTCAGACAGCAATGCCAGTTCACCTGCCCACAGAAGATCTAATAAGGCACTGGACTGCTAAAGGAATTCATTAACATGTAGCTGCTTTTGTGATTCTTAGAATCGAGGCTGGTGAGTCTTTCAGAATTCATCTAGCTCGCATGGGTGGGGGTGAAGCTGCTCTGAGGGTCCCAGAGCAAAGGTATGTGCATAGCCAGGACCAGAACTTACTAAAAAGCAGCAATTCTCATGGAGCAACTGCCAATTTCCCAAATTCCAACGTCTGCCTTTTGATCTGAAGATGGGCCCAGTGATAGCAGCTATCCTACCTTTAGCCAGAAGAGGGCAGACATTGGCCATCGATGGAGGTGGAGAGCTGGCAGATACTCTTTTAAGGCTGAAATAACATTTCCCAATATGGTCATGATGCTCTCTCTGATGAGAGTTGGAGCTCAAAACAAAACTCTTGACGCTTCTGCTGCAAATCTGCTACTTAAAAGGCAGTGAGTTCTGAAGATGAGGATGTCTTCTTAGCTCCAATTTTGTCCCTTCACCTCTTTGAATCTCAATCTTCATTATGTGAAGTAGGGTCTCTACTGTGTGAACTATGAGGTGCTATTAGGAGGGAATATGTAAATTAGAAAGTTCCATATCACAAAACACATATGCACAGTAAATGGGATTTAATACAATGTTGTGTGTGTGCATGTGTGTTTGCACATGTGCACATGTGTGTGTGTGTGTGTGTGTGTGTGTGTGTGTGTGTGTGTAGAGCTGGGCACAGGAGAGAGGTCCAGGCCCTGGGAGGCTTTTCTGGTCTCAGATGAATACATATATCAGTTCTCAAGCAATTAAAACCAACCCATTTTGCACTTGGGGAAAATTTAACTAGCTTTATTTACATTACAAACGGTGCTTATCTTAAAAGTTAAACATGTGCTTTAGTGTGAGAAGAGAGTGAAATATCACAGGGATACATGTAAAGTCCTATGATTAAGCTGAAAATGTTCCTGAATACAAAGGAAGGTATTGGTGATGCTCATTTTTAAAACTCAAAGTGCTTGAGTGGCTATACATATCATACGTGGTCACAAGAAGCAAAAATGTGTCAGATGTGGATTTTTTAAAAGTGTGGTTTCATTTTCTTAGGATGTGGAGCGCTCGTAGGAGTATTATTTTACACCCATCTGTGGCAGCTGGAGTGGAAGTGCAGGGTGAGCGTCAGACTTTGGAACAATGAGAAACTACAGTGCCATTGCCAGGCAAACAGTCAGTTATGAAGGAACTGTGTTTGGAGGAGGAGGGTGAGGAACTGAGCTGGGAGCCTGGAGGAGAGGGGCCCTGGGTGGACGGGACCTGTAGGGAGAAGTTCAATCAGAACGAGAGGCAGATTCAAATTCACAAAGGCAGGTCTGTTCTCATTGCTGAAGCGCCTTCTCAGCAACCAGAGAAAAGTGTAACCTCAGAGTCAGGAAGCTCCAGATATTCAGAGGGTTCAAGGAGTGCCTGGAAGACCCCTCTGAGGTCAGGAGAAAAGGCAGTAGGTGGTCTCAGAAACCAAGTCATCCCTATACAATGAATTCAGTCACATATCGGCACGTGATGGGCGAGAGCAAGCTTACAGGTGTCAATGAGCAAGCATCTGGGTTCCTATAGCACCACACGTATACTGGTAGTCACATGGAAGTCAAACGCACCAACACACTGAGCCACATCAATGGCACTCAAATATCCTGGTGATGAATGGCGGGGAAAGAAGCAAAGTCTGCTTGAGCCAAACAAGAGAAGGGGATCCCAACGAGTTTATGTGACCACAGCAGCCAGAGACTGGAATTCGCTAAGGTGTGTTCACTCACTCACCCACCGACCCTCCCCAGTGGAATTCCCACACTATGCGAGGCACTTTCTCCAGAGCTGTGTGTATTTCCTTTGATGGCACAGGGATATAGAGATGATGCCTCAGGCTTTGTGATGGTTGAGATGTTACATCATCTGGGGGGATGGAGCCACAGGTATGTGTCTGCTGCCTTGTGTAAAAGATAGCATCAGAATTGTATTTCATTGAGATTCCCCAATGTGACCAGTCAGACTCCCAGAGCCTGACCAATTTGGCAGAGTTGATAAAACAGTTTTTAGAAATACAAAGCTAAGGATGGCACCCAATCCCCATCTCCCCTCTGAATTTTTTTCAACTTTCTCAGAAGTCCCTTCTAGGCCCCCAGGGGTGTGACTTCCAAGGGATCCACCAGATCAGAGAGATGGGCTGAAAGACTCAGGCATTGGAATGATCAGTGTTTTATTTCAGTTTTGAGAAATGGTTCAGACTACCTGGAGGTCACATGGAGAGCAGACTTATTTCATTGTTATGGACATTCTTTTTCCCTAAGAGAAAATGTAGGAATATTATCCAGTGAATACCAAGTGGGTGGACCAACAGAAACCTGATTTTTGTTTTTTCCTTGAAAGAGTAATTGTGTTGTGTTTGCTGACTATATTGCTGAATTTTCTTACTTTTTAAACGTATATAATTGTGACATTTTATAGATCTTTTCTACAATATTCTTCAAAACTACATGAAAAATATTAGGGCAATTTATAACACTGGTATACATGGCACATAATTTATTTTGTCTAGGTTAGTGGTCCTTAATGAAATTTTTTTCTTATCTGGTGAAGAGTTTCTTGAATTTTCCATTGATTGAAAAGGGTTGTGTTCAACCTGCATTCTTGAAACTGAGGACTTCTCAAGTTTGTGCAGAAGACTGAACACACAGAGAGAAAGACAGTAACCTCTCTCTTTCTTTCTTAAATTGATTTTTAGAGAGAGAGAGGGATAGACAGAAACATTGATGAGAGAAACATTATCGATTGGCTGCCTCCTACACGCCCGCTACTGGTGATTGAGCCACAACTCGGGCACATGCCTTGATGGGGAATCAAACCAGTGAGTGACCTCTTGGTTCATGGGTAGATGCTCAACCACTGAACCACACTGGCCGGGCAACAACCTCTCTCCTTTTGACCTCAGATTTCCTCTCCACCATCCATCAGTTATTTCTCTCTCATCTCAGGATGAAAATGTCCTATCACTCTTTCAAAATGAGCAGCACATCAATGGGAGTCCTAGATCCCAAAGTCACTAATCTTCCTCAGGGCTTATGTTATCTCATCATCTTTTTGACTTATTGGCTGGCTCTCACTCCTCAGGTTTACCAACTCAATCCAGTTCTCTCCCCAAACTAATATATGCAAGCCTTTGGTTCCTTCCTATAATGACAGCCATTGACGGCTCCACCTCTGACTTCTGCCCTTGCCACTTGAGAAGTCCACGTTCAAACCACCAAATCCAACAGCCTTTATATTCAATCCTTAAATACCGTTGAATCCCTCAGGCTATCTCATCTTTCCCCTATAAATCCGCTTCTTATTTGGATTCTTTAATACTTCACGTTTTCCTGGGTAGTCGACCTCATTTTCTTCCTCTCACCTATTGAATGCGGGCAGGCCTGGTTCCCCGCTCCTGGTTATCTTCCTGGAGGCTTTAATGAGCTGCCCAGCTGCACTTCTCCTCAGGGGTAACGGCTGCCAAACCTCCTGCTCCGCTCAACCCCTCATTTCTAATTGTCAGCCTGTCAATTCCTCCAGAGGATGGCTTTTAAAACCCAGCCCAGGCGAATCCAAACCTATCATCTCGCTCCTTGTGGTAGATCTTTTCTGATTGTTTGCCCACGGCTAAATGGGTTTGCCACCATCCTTTGGAAACTGACCCCAATCCACAGTGTTCACTGCTAACAGCCACTTGACTTCTTGATCACATTGATTGCCACTGGGACAGGTACTTGCCTGAGGCGAGCCACTCAGCCTCTCCTGGTCTTGAAGTGAGAGAGACAAAGACCTGGGCTAATTGTAAATGGCACTGTGCAGGGAAAGGCCCATGAGCCCCTGCAGCGGGTCCCTTAGACCTGTCCCAGTTCCCAAGCTCTCTGCTCATTCAGCGGTTGCATGGATTCATGAGGTATTCCAGAAAAAGTGTAGTGAGGCCCCTCTTTTGGCAAAGCGTGCTTGAGTTGGCTTTTGCTACTTACAGACCTTTAAGTAACACAGCCACCTACACTTCTCCAGGAACCTCTGAATCTGTCGGGGCCCTGCCATCCCCTTCCCAGCCAGGTTTGAAATTTGACTTCTGCCCTGGCTTTTCCTGCAGCCCACATTCAGAATGCTCAAGCCCTGCCAGGTTTACCTCCTAGACAAGTCCCCTCCTCTCCAAATCCTGGAGTTC
This sequence comes from Murina feae, assembly GCA_004026665.1. Taxonomy (NCBI): domain Eukaryota; kingdom Metazoa; phylum Chordata; class Mammalia; order Chiroptera; family Vespertilionidae; genus Murina; species Murina feae. Next base: position 30,333 of record PVJC01014398.1, on the reverse strand, counting down.
TGCCCTAGGTCCAGGCCTGTGGTCTCTTTGCTGGGCGTGTCCAGCCTCCATAGCCTCCAGTGGTAGGTATAATCCAGAGCACATCGCTTCTCTAGAACACAAAGTCTATGGCTCTCACCACAGAATGAGGACCCTTCTCCTCCCGCCTCCCAGGTGCACGGGCGTAACTCCTACTGTTTCCTCTCCTGGTGCCAGGCAGGCCTGACAAGCAGACTAATCTAAACAGCCTCCATCTTCACTTCCTCCATGATTCCCGTACTTCTGGTCCCTTTACCCTTTGGCCCTGCTAATTAATATATACATATCTATAATCTATATCTATATATCTATATCTATATATCTATATAATTTTTAAAGGTCTATCTAGGCCCTTTCCCCGTTTCTTTGGGAGAACCTCTCCCTGCTCCCTCTGGGACTGGAGATCCCTGGCCATGTTTTAAGTTAGTGTTCATCTCCCCTTCCAGATGCGGAGGTATGGGCTACCTTTAATTCCTGGCACCACCGTGGATGATCAGAAGTGGATGTGAAGTGAATTCGTTCATACGCTCTCAGGTGTTCACTAGGATAGGAAAAGGCCCGAGAGAACAGCCAAAGCCAAAGCATTTCCTTCTGCCCTTGCTTGCTGTGCTTTTAGCCAAAATCAGGGGGTGGGGATGGCGGGGACAGATGGTGGGTGTTGAATGGATGAATTAGAATGTGACCCAGACTTCCAGACATCAGTGTCTGAAAAATAGGATGCTCCTGGAGTTGTTTTGATTCCAGGAAGAGCACATTCATATGGCATTTGCATTTATAGTTCATTTCCGTATACATTACCTGACTTACTAGGCGCTGCAACCCGGCGAAGCAGTCAAAGTTTATGGAGGCCAGTTGGTAGGTGGGGAACATCCAGGTCAGGAGGCATCAATAAGGTCACACTCATAAAGGGCAGACTTTCCATGGGACACTGCCTTCTCACCTCAGGTTCAGCCTCTTTCCCTCTGTTCTACCATTGCCTGCCTCTCCAGTGGCAGAGTTAAAACACCATCAAACAGGCTATTCATGGAAGAGGGAACAGGTGTGTGTGTGGAGGGGTAATCTGCTTCTAAATCACGTCACATTTTCCCCACCCTTGTTGCCAGACCCGACAGCTAGGCAGGTTAACCACCAGAACTAAAGGTTATCCTCTTTCCAAAAATAGATACTGCCCCCAAACACTTTGATTTGATGGCAAAATACTTTAATTTCTCATAAAGCCATTTCCCCCACCCCATGGACTTGACATGGAAAAGAGTCTGCATGGGTGTATCCTGGCTGAGCAGGAAGATGACGTGTGCATGTACATATATGCATATACATACAGGTTTATTTAATTGATCCGATCTACACTTCTGGAGACTGCTTGAAGCATCTTATCAAAAGGAAACACATTGTAAGCAGGAGGTTAAGAAAGCTTTTCAGACCCAACCCACATCCAACAGATTGGTCAGTGCTGGATACAAAGATTTGGTTCCAAAGCTGAAACAGACCATCTCACAAAATTCAGTTATTTCATAATATGCCATAAAAAAGAGGGACACATGTCTATTGACGACTTAAATATTAACTCAACAAGCTACATGGTGACATAAATAGGAAAAAAAGTGGTCATGAACTAGGAGCGAGAAACCATGACACCACCTCTCTTGGACTGCAAAGGATGTTAAAAACCTATCCGAGAATCTAAAACAGAAAAACAAGTCAAACATTCCACTCCATTAAAGACCCCATCTGGCTCACATCATCCCCCAAGGAGTATACCCCCAACACATGAGGTTTACTAATCACCTGCTACAGATGTTACTACATCACTAATTAACAATGATCACAGAAAACGTGTCATACCAGAGATTTTGTTATCATACACAACACCTTAGTGGCTGTGGAATCTTCCCCCAAGAGCTGTGGTCAGAAGGTAAAGTGACAATGTCCATGTCGCCAGTCCAAGAAACCACGGCTAAGACAGGGGAGCCGTGGAGGGCTGGTACGCACAGTGAGCTCTCGCTGGCATGCTCCACACCCCATTCAGAAGGGCTGGGGTGTAGGGAACAGTCCCAGCCAGGTGCTGCCACCATCTATTCCTGGGCCTCCTTGCGGGTCAACTTGTAGATCTCGGTGGGTCCGTCCACGTGGGTGATAGTGGTGGTGAGCTGGAGTTCTTCCCCATTGTGGACCCTCAGATCACCTGAAACAGGGGTTTTGGGGTGAGATGTGTTGGAGGAGGAAGGAGAAGAAAGCTGGTTCATCTCTGTAACCACCTCCCTTTCACATTCTGAGCTGACAGCGAAAACCTGGGCATAGACACCAGGGCTCACGCCCAACCTTTTCACTCGAACTTGGCAGTAATTTCATCCACTTTTGTCTCCCAAAGAGAGATGAATGAGAGATGAGTCATCTTACTGCTTATGTAATTTGTAGTCATTACTAACATTAATGAGAGCTTACTTGGTGCCTGACGCTATTCTCAATGCTTTATCCTTGATCGTATTTACCCTCACAAGAGCCGTCCTAGCTGATCATGCCAGCATTACAGGTGAGGAAACCGGGGTGGAAGGAAGGTGACTGCCCCAGGTGACGGAACAGACGCACGGCAGAGCCGGGAGCTGAGCCCAGGAAGGAAGGCTGTGTTGTGGGCTAAGCCGCCCTGTGATGGGAAGGCAGGCACACACACCCATGTTGTGAATAATTAACAAAGTGGCTATGCCATGTACAGGCAAACAAGACCTGCCTATTACCAACCGACTGGGCAGGGTACTCCGTATAGTACTTTTAAGAACAATTAGGAGTTTTCTTCTTAAGGAAAAAAGACCAGAAATACGCTGAATTTTCTGCTACCCCCAGGATTCTGTACACAACACCAGTGTTTGGGCCACCCCACACAGTGGCCCCGCAGGGTGCTAGGTCAAAGCTAGTTCTTAATTTGCATATCTGGGAGAGCCATCAAAAGTTCAAAGCCAGTTTCAGGATCTGCATGTCTGAGAGTCCTCAGCATTTCAAAGAGTCCTGACCACCCCAGGAAACCCTTTAGCACCTCCAAGTGTTTACCTAAGAAATCCCTTTCATTGAAGACTTCTTAGAAATAGATGCCACGATGCAATTTTCTTCAGGTTTTGAGCCAAAGATGAGAATTCTTTAAGCTTAAAATGTGATTCCAATGAGCAGGCCCTAGAAAATGTATCTGATCTTACAGATCATTTGAAGAAACAGCCAAAATTACTTGGGCTTCTTTATTTCACAAGTACCTATATTACAGGATGTGCCTGACACTGTTCTAAACACTTTACCAATATTAACACACCTAATCTTCCTTCCAGTCCTTTGACAGAGGTGGTGTTGTCATCATTCCCATTCTGTTGATGAAGGAACTGAGGCACAGACAGGCTAAGCATCTTGCCCAAGGCCCAAGTGGATACATAGAGATTCAAAGGGGAGCTATGGGACCCCAGCATCCAAATGCTCAACCTTTAGGCTATGCTGACACTGTGAATATTCTAGTACCCAACAGCCAGTGAGACTGCCAACAAAGCATAAATTCACATGCAATGTGTTACAGTCAGAACTACATATATACAGTAGTTTGGATAGATTGTTCAGGATGTTAATTTTGCTCTTTTGTGGATGATGAAAGAGAACTTATAGCACCAAGTATTAATGCACTGACAGTAAGGAGAGCCGTTACCTATGAGCATTTACCATATGCACCAACGTGCCCCATGTTTCCTTATAAGATGTGAAGGCACCGGGGCTCAGGTAAACAATTAATTTTTCTATGGCAGTGGTTCTCAACCTTCTGGCCCTTTAAATACAGTTCCTCATGTTGTGACCCAACCATAAAATTATTTTCGTTGCTACTTCATAACTGTAATGTTGCTACTGTTATGAATCATAATGTAAATATCTGATATGCAGGATGGTCTTAGGCGATCCCTGTGAAAGGGTCATTTGACCGCCAAGGGGGTCGCGACCCACAGGTTGAGAACCGCTGCCTTATGGGATGCAGCTTGCTCCCAGCAGAGCTAAGATGAGGACACAGATCTACACATCTCTGGCTAGTGGATCTCTGATTCACCTGTGGTTATATTGTACCCTGAAGGCCAACTCTTTCCCTGCAGGGGATGGATGTGGGAAGGTGATGGTAACATGGCAGGAGTGGGGATCCCTCCATTTGTCTCCAAATCCCAGGGACCCCCACTCCTACCAAGCTCTCGCTCCATCTGTTCTTCTCCCTCTCGTGGCTTCTGCTGCACCGTGCACAAACACACTTGAAGACTCCTCCCTTCCAAGACCAAAAAAACCCTTCCAAAAATGTGATGTGTTTCTTACTGAGGCGGGAGAAGAAGAATAAAAGGAAAAAGAATAAATGATGGAAGGAAAAGGATTCTTTGGTTTGCAATGAGTCTGTTTCGCTGGTTATGATGTCAGTTCATCTCCATGAACTAATAAGACAAAGGCTTCTTTCTTTCTAATCACTGTGAAATGAGACTGATCTCTGGCACAGGATTGAATCTCGAAGGACTACTGGTGGGCCTGTATTTTTGATATCTTGGCAAGAGGTAGCTGCTGCTTGATTCTAACTGCCTGACACCCATACTACGGACCCAGAAACCTACATAAATGGAACTATAATGACATGATGGTAAGCACAGCTTTTAAAGACAGGCAGCTTTTTAAAAATGACAATTATTTGTGTATCTGTGACTACTTTAGTAAAAAAAAAAGAATAATTCTAAGATGGTTTCACAGAATCTGGAAGAGATCAGTGGTCTTCTAATATTAATAAGGGCTACCTAATTCTTTCCTCACAATCACTAAGACACATTAATACCCCATTACCCAAACATGGAGGCCAGGGGGGTCACACACCATGAGCTCCTGTTTATTTCTCGACAGCCAGGATTCCAATCCATCTGTGTCCACCTCCAAAGCTTTTGTTGTTTCTGTAACATTATTGACTTCTTTCTTTTCTGTGGGATTTTTTTTCCTAGTCCCTCACTGACTTCCTTCTATTCACCTTCAAAGCTAAGTTATCAAATGATTAACTCACTGGAAGTCCCTGGTTCACAGCAGGATGAGAAAATCAAGGTGAGTACAGTATTTATAAAGCAAAATTGTTTCCATGCACATGACTGTTGTTTACTATCAGATTTGTCCTTTCTAAATGTTGCATGTTAATAAAATAGTGGATGGTAGACCTTAATGTTCTTTTTTCTTTCTAAAGAATGTGAACATGCAGCCCAGGATCTGGTATAGTAAGTGCTTATTAAAACCACCACCAAGATTTGTCTGGTATAGGCCAGTCTAAATCCTCCCTGTTCTACTCTGGAAGGCTAGGTCCATAGTAAACAGGTATGCCATGGGATGACTCTGCTTTTATGATTTCTCTGGGTGGGGGGATGAGGCACAGTAGTCTTGGTGGGGCAGGGTTCAGAATCCTGGATCCAGCCATCTTTCAATTCCTTTGAATCATCAAACATAGCCTATACCAGGCTCAGAGTGTGGTACTTCCTACCCACCTCCAGACACTCAACACCAGGCAACTGCAAGGAGGGGACACAATAAAGTCTAGAAGTTTCGAATGAAATCCTAGTATTGTGGGCTGACTTGTATTTCACACCCCGTAATTATTTGTTGAAGTCCTAATTCTTCAAAACCACAGAATGTGATTGTATTCGGAGATAGGTTCTTTAAGGAGGTAATTACATTAATGTGAGGTATTGGGATGGACCTAATCCAATATGACCAGTGTCTTTATAGGAAAAGGAGATTAGGATAGAGGCACACACAGAGGGAAGACCATGCGAAGACATAGAAGAAGAGCTATAAGCCAAGAGAAGCTCTGGAAGAAACAACCCTGCCGATAACTTGATCTTGAACTTCTAGCCTCCATAATCGTGAGCAAATAAATAGGTTTATGTTATTTAAGCCACCTAGACTGCCATATTTGTTATAGCAGCCCTACCCAACTGATACCTTTAGAAAGCAGAAAGGTCCTCTCAAGCAGATGACTGAGGTACCTTCTACCGTAGTGCAGTGCTAGCACTCAGAAAATGCAATTTTAGATGCCTGGGTAGGGAAAGATCAGGCCACTGGTAGGCAAGAGAGGCAGGAGCAGAAAGTGCCTGACTACAAATAGCAGAGCAGGAGGAGTGAGGGTGGCGAAGCTGGAGAGGCTGGTGATGGTCTGTCTGTCACCTCTTTCCCAACGTCACTCAGGAGTGGGAAAAGGCTGTTGAGGCCCAGGTCAGAGTCTGAGTCCTGCCCTGGTGGGAATACCAATTCCATCTAGACATCAAGGAGAAGCCAGCCTGGCCAGGGTGAGTCATCTACCACTGTCAAAGCCTCATGACTCAAACCAAACATTTACTGAGGCACTGAAAGCAAAAAGCCACCTTCCCTGTGAACCCAGCAGCATGAGACCTTAGAGGCTTCAGAAGTAAAGGCCACAGTGGGTAGCCAGCCACCAGGACATGGGACCCAGCCGCTTCCGTGGTTCCGGCAGCCTGAGGGTGTCAGACAGAAGACATTCAGTGTGAGCAGACATAGAAAGAAACCAGGGGGCAGCTAGAGTGTCTCCTGGTCCCTTCATTGTCATTCAGTCAGGAATCCCGTTTCTCTTTTTTTTTTAAAGCCTTCTGACAAGAATTCTCTAGACAAAAGAATACAAAAATGAAAGCGGTTATTAAGAATTATCAGACTTCATAAGCAGCATGAGCTTTTCCCCCACATGAATTGGTGGCAGGGTGTTGGGGCGGTTGGCTGTATGTATAGGGCCTCCATGTCGCACCCCTGGGAGACTATGCCTTCCCTCTGAGCTAAGGGCTGACCAGCATCAGCTGAAATCTGTTTCTGCCTAGGAAGATATCCATGGTGATTCACAGATTGGTACGGAAACAGGTAAAAAGAACAATTTTAATGAAAAGGCAGCAAGAGCAGAGCAGGAAACGTGAGTGGTCCTTGCAAGGATGAGGTCTAAAATACCTTTGTTAAAGTAAAAAAAAAAAAGCATATTTATATATCCATATACACACATAAAATGATGATATAAACATATCCCTGCACACAGGCGCACACACACATGTAAAAGCATGCATGACTTACCACTGCACTGAGATAAGTCAACCAGCAAGAAGAAAGTCAGAGCTCTACATGCCTGCAGCACCAACCAACCACTGACGACCTGAGAACGTGCTGGCTGGGAGCTGACCTGCCACACCCCGTGTTTCAGGGGGCAGCCGTGGAAGTCTTGTCTCCCATCCCAAACGTCTAGCTCTCTGGGAACAAGGACTGTCTGTGGGTCTTACATCACACCACCTTATCCCACCTGCCACAGTGCTGACGCTGAGGTGCTCAGTGGGTCATTTCTAAGGGCCACCGGACCCACGCAATAAAAGGCAAACAAATACAGGAGAGAAAATGCTCTTTGGAAACTGACCCTCGCTTGCACCTGCTGTCCACTTTGTTCCTCTGTCCATTCCTAGACCAAAAGGGAGAAGCAAACATCTATACACTCTGCTCCCGCTTCCTCCTGACACTTCTTGGCATCCTTCTCCATCTCCCAAACAAAACAGCACTTCTCAAAGGTTCTTTCTTTTGCAGAGGTCTATCTTTTCCCAGAGGTCTATCCAGGATCCACCTCATGCAGGCAAGAAGCATGGCACACCTGTGATTCATTCTCCACAGCAAGAGAGAGCTGAAGTTCTGGCTCTGGACCATAAAAGCAAGGGGTAGGCAGAGCAGCCCAAGCCCATTTAAAAATAAAAAACTTTCTAAGAGAAAAAAGAAGGAGCACAAATAAGCTGGGGTGAGGAGGGAGAAGAAATGCCATCCAGAGAATTTAGAACTACAGTATATCACCCTAAGTGTTCATTTTCTAGATTTCCATGTAACATTCCAAACTAGCTCTTTCAAAGGAGCTCCAAAATCTTGGCAAAGACACCATAATTCCTAGGCTACAGTGTGTGGCTTGGCAGCAGATGAAGAGATAAAAAGTGAAAGGAGCAGAGGAGAAAAATGATCAGAGAACCCAACATGGAGACCCCCTTTCAACGGCTCAGCTCACAGCACCATGCGGGACAAGGGTGCCACAGCTGCCAGGGGCACAGTTACAGCACCATATGGGACAAGGATGCCACAGCTGCCAGGGGCACAGTCACAGCACCATGCGGGACAAGAGTGCCACAGCTGCCAGGGGCACAGTCACAGCACCATGCGGGACAAGGGTGCCACCAGCTGCCAGGGGCACAGTCACAGCACCATGCGGGACAAGGGTGCCACCAGCTGCCAGGGGCACAGTCACAGCACCATGCGGGACAAGGGTGCCACAGCTGCCAGGGGCACAGTCAGAGCACCATGCGGGACAAGGATGCCACCAGCTGCCAGGGGCACAGTCACAGCACCATGCGGGACAAGGGTGCCACAGCTGCCAGGGGCACAGTCACAGCACCATGCAGGACAAGGGTGCCACAGCTGCCAGGGGCACAGTCAGAGCACCATGCGGGACAAGTATGCCACCAGCTGCCAGGGGCACAGTCACAGCACCTTGCGGGGACAAGGGTGCCACCAGCTGCCAGGGGCACAGTCACAGCACCATGCGGGACAAGGGTGCCACCAGCTGCCAAGGGTTCATGGGCTGCCCTGAAGTCACAGTTGATCATATCACCGCCACAGACCTGCTAAATGGGGTCTCCTTTGTGTTTATGATCAGACAGGGTCCCCAAAGTGTCTTTCCACTAAACTGCTTGGAGGATATTTCTCAATAGGGGCCCTATTCCATTAAAGGCAGGACAGTTCTTTACTCACCAAACTGCTTCGCTCAATGCAGGACATTGAACATGCCTAGAATCGGGGCACTAAATGCCAGTGGCATGTCCCAGACAACCTACAACAACCACGAGCATTTCCAAACACCGTTTGGTGAAAGATTCAGGGAAGGTGACCTCCTCTTGAAAACTAGCTTTTTTATTTTTATTTTTTTTAATTGGTTAGAGAGAGAGAGAGAGAGAGAGAGAGAGAGAGAGAGAGATACCGATTTGTTGCTCCACTAATCTGTGCATTCATTGGTTGATTCTTGTATGTGCCCTGAGCAGAGATCAAACCCACAACCTTGGTGTATCAGGATGACACTAACTAACTGAGCTACTCAGCCAGGGCAGAGAACTAGCTTTTGAGCTTTCTGTAAAATTGCAGTTCAAGCTGTCTTCAACAACAACAAACACATGATGAGAGAAAGATCAAGTGCTCTTCTCAACTGCAAGGTTGCAAGCCCAGGAGGGCAGCAGTCGTGCAGGGAAAGAAAACCTACTGGGAGCTGCCTGGCTGCAATTCAGCCATCTGGCCCTGCAGGTGGCAGGCAGCCCCATGCTGTCTCTGCAGGGGTGGCTCCAGCTCTGGCCTCCCACGTGCCCAAGAGTGCCAGAGCTGGGCAGTCTCACCGGTGTTTGGAGACCCCTTACCTGTGACAGAATCATGCCCTGGGCTGCGACTTTATGACAGGAGGCGCTCCTCTGCCCCTTCCTTGCTATCAGGAAGAAAGAAAACCATAGAATTGCATGGTTCCATAGACTCCAGGAGATCACTTACAATCAGGAGAAGTGATGCACAGGGGAGTGAAGCAGTTTGCCAACAGCCATAGAGCAAAAACAACCAGAACAGTGTGTGTACATGAAGCACAGGTCAGCACTCAATAATTCCTACCCATTCGAATGATTGTTCCAACATTCTCGGAAGTTCAGCCATTGCTTTTATGTGGAATTCCCCTGGGAGGCAGGAGCTCCATCTTTTGGATTCCTGCTTAATATTCTCAAGTCAAGAACAGGCCCATGTGGTTTTTGCCAAAGTCCAACAGGATGCCCATGAAATTAAATCAAGATTCTTGTTCACAAGCCCAGAATGCCTTGCTGTGGGTGCTGTGGAGGCCCCTGTCGAAGTGGCTGCGTGCTTCCATAGCCATGCATAGAGTAAAACGGAGTTGCTCGCAGTGGGAAGGAAGCTGCGGGAAGTGAATGCTGTCTAGCTCACAAGCTTTCTAGAGAGGAAGTCAATCAAACCCAGAGTTGGGCAGCTGGGCAGGTAAGTCGAAAGGTACTGATGAACCAAATAGAACCAGAAGCACGGATTCATGGCACAGACTTGACGAATGTCAAAGGGGAGGGGTGGGGGAGGGTCTGGGTAAAAGAAGGTGAAGAGATTAGCCAAAGGACACATATGCATATCCCATGGACACAGACAAAAGTTCGGTGAAGACTAGGAGAGGGGGGTGGGCAAAGAGGAGGAAAATGGAGGACATTCGTAATAGTGACAGCAATAATTTTTTTAAAAGTCTTTATTCTTGCCCAGGACCCCTGGCCACAGATCAACCTGATACTGAGTGTGACATGAAGTCAAGGACCAGGAAGGAATGCAGGCCTGAGGTCTAGGACGCTCTTGCACAGAGTGGCAGGTGTAGTGCCAGAGACAGATGCTGGTTGAGACTATTCCTCTACCGCTGACTCTCAGCACAGAGGCCACCCCACCTCGCCCCATTTTTCATGTCACCATCCACCTCCTTTAACATCACTTTCAAGATCACTCATCTGTGAAATATGAAAGCTAATTCAGAACTCTTATTTCACTCAACATTTTCAAAGCACCCTTAACCAGTCCTCACCCTTAAGGAGCTAGTGTTCCAACAAAAGTGAGAAGGGACAGGCGAGCTCATGCACAGCTGCACAGTGAGCGCTGTGTGAGAAGCATAACGTTGTTCCCCCAGGCCTCTTCCCTAGGATGCTGGTTCCAGAAGACACACACATGGCCTAGAATTAGAGTTCCAGGATGCAATCGCTTGGGGAAATGCTGTTACCCCCTGCCCATTTTAAATGACTTACAGTACATATTAATGTGCTAAAGGCATTAAGATGTCTTTTAGTAAAAACCCCATTGATGCTGATTAAAAACCCAATGATTATCAAACGTATTTGACTATTAACATCCCACAGTGATAATACTCTACTGAATCTAATTTGCTGAACTCTAACTGGTGTGATCAAGAAAAGGTTTCAAGAAGGAAGAAGCATTTTGAGTAAGCCTAAGAGATAGGTAGGGTTTTGTTACGCCCGGGTGAAGGCAGGATATAAATCTACTCATTAACCACACACTCACTGAGCACTTCCTGTGAGCAAGGCCAACCCCTGGTGCCATGGTGGACAGGCGGACCTTGAACCCTGGTCTCTTCTGGGGCAGAGTGGAGGGTACTGGTTCTGATTTGAGGAAGAGCTTCTTATATTTGGGGAATAGCAAGTACGTGGCTTGGGTAAAGAAGTGTTAAAAAGAGATGAAAGAATAAGGGTGGAATGAAACACTAAATCAAGCATCCCAAGAAAAGTGAGCTATCAGAACAGACGTGTACCAGGCCCCCAATTCTAAGTTCACAGCTCTGCCATAGACAGTAATATTCATTTCTTTCTGCCATGGCTGGTAGAGAAACCTCAGGCAAGCCCTTCAGTTCTATGGGCCTCAATTTCCTCATCCATAAAATGACCATATTGGCTAAGTTCTCTAAGGCTCTTGCAGCATCAGCATCTGAGATGGCAACGCCAGCACTGAAGGAGGGGCTGAAGGCTGTGGGGACTGGTGAATAGCTATCAATTTGGACACATGTCAACAGCCTTGTAGAAAAAATGAGCAGGAGAAAAATGAAGCCAGCTCCTTCTTCAACTCCCAAGGCCCAGTCCTACTCCACCAGATATCTTAGGATCACACTTCTCACACCAGAAGAGTGAATGTGGTATGCTTTTCAACAGTCAATTTTGCAAAAAATAAATAAAAATAAAAATAAAAAATTGAGGAAAGCACATTTAATTTTTGTACTATCAATGGGACATGTTTTAGACTAGAATGTAATATTCCCAATGTATTTTCAAGGTATATTTTAAAATGAGAACTTAAAGAAGTATTTGCCTTGTGCTGGCTTTTTGTCTTATGGTTCTACAATCCTTGGGGTACTCACTCATACTCAGAGGAGAGAAAGTTTGGGAAACCCAGAGCCTTTGCTAGCCTTAAGTCTTGTAGAGACAGAAGCCTACTTACCCTAAATAAAATTACACTGAAGAGTCTGGCACTCACCATTAGACTGGTCATCCCCATAGTTCTTATGGGATGGTGCGTACAGGAACATCAAAGCAAAGACGTACAGATTCCACATCCCATAGATGCCTGTGAAAAAGGCACTGTTCACCTGGACTGTGACACCACCCCACTTCCAATGGCCTTCGGTCACCTGTGGGGAGAAGACAGCGACACGGAATTAGAGCTGAGAAGAAACACAACACCAACACGGGAACCAACCAACACAAAAACCAAGCCTCCTCTACACGTGGGAAAAGTGTAGGGCGATGCAGAACTCCAGTTTTTTTATCTGAATCATACTCTGAACAGATTAATTAGGGGCTTACTATATGTGTCAGGCACAACGTCTGCTTGTCGTTTGGTTGCACACCAGAATCACCTGGGAAGTGTCTCTTCCTAAAACAGCAGCACACCATTACCTCTAATTTAAAGAAATTATGTTTGAGCCTAACCCTTATCCACAAGCACAACTCCTTCTCTGGTATGTCTTCCCAGCTCGCTGTAAACTGCCTTCAGACAGAGGCCAGCTCTGGTTTATTTACTGCCATATCTTCAGTCCCTGATGTGCCTTGGGGCTCAGAGAAGGCAAGTGAATCCTCAGAGGGAAATTTCCCTAGAGGGGCGGTGAGGGGAAGCACAAAGACACGGACTTGATGTCAGAGATCCAGATCCAAAGCCAGCCTCCACCTTGAACTCTGTTTAATGTAAGAGAAGTAAAAACTAAAACTGTGAACTTTAGTTTCCATCAGTGCAAAATAAGAACTTGCAGGGTTATTGAGGAGCATTAAGTAAAATATTTCTAGAAATTTCCTGGCATGCAGTAAACACTCAATAAATCTTTTTTATATTGTGTCTCTCTTTGTAGGTCACTCACAAAAGTAATTATGAGCTTTCATGTGCTTTACAATCCTACAAGCATGTTTTGAGGCTGCTTTTGTCTATGTTAATCCTTTGGCAATTGTTTTAAGAGCTGTCTGATGACATACGGGTTATCCGAAGAATTGTCAACAGAACTGTTGAGGTGAATGACTGGTGATTTGTGAGATCAATGAAATGATTCTGACCACTTCTGCCTGCCACAGGAAATCTTACATGGGAGTAAAAGAAAGTATTGGACATATATTCCTGTGATAGCTTAATGAGGCAAGGTTGTATAAGCTATCCCTAGGAGCCCCTTTTCCTAAGAGCTAAAGTGTAAGAGGGCAAGCCATATCTAACTATTAGTGACTAGCAAACAGGTTGATTTCACCTCCTGTTTTTGAAGTAGTGGGTCTATATTCATTTGGTGCCCTCTTTATAACCCATAATCCACTAGGGCCCCAGGCATAGTAGAGCTGTAAGAACAGTCATTTCTTCCTGAAAGACCTGGAATGTCAGCTAACCAGATTGATTACAGACTTTACCTGACATTGGCAATACATAATTTTTTCATTTCTGTGACTCATAAACAAACCACCACAATGAACTCTTATTTATTTGGGGGAAATAATTCACTTTATATGACATGCTCAGGAAGGTTTTGGCCAAAGAAGAATTTCTTAACCGTTACTGATTTTCGAGCAATGCACCAACATTTAAGCTATTTAGGGTTTACTTTGTAGAAAGATCTCCAAATGTCACTTTTTCTTATTTTTAAGTACAGAATAACTTAACTTTATAAGAATCACAGTATTTAGAGATAGTTAAGATAATTTTTTTAATGGAAGGGGAGAGGAAACCTTGAGATGGTTTCTGGAACCATGTAGCAGAGACCACATGTACCTGCTGTTCTTGCAAAGGGAGCTCCTTTCTATGCAATTAAGCAGGGGCAGCTAGGCTGGGAGAAGAACAGGTAAAACAGGGTCAAACACTCCTTATCTTCTTCTACTCTATTAAGACAGGGGACCTGTAAGAGACCTTACTTCCTGTGACATAAGCTAGAAATACTCAGGATTGACAATTCTGCTGAAGTTGATTCTTGCTGGGGGTGGCATGATGGATTTAAGGAAACACCCACTTGTGTGTCTGGTACACAATGGTGCTCAACAGATGTTTGTTGAAGGAACATGGGCAAAAGGATAGGGATGTGCAGAAGGCCAGTGTAAAAACATGGAAAGGGGGGATAGAAACAGTCACGCTTAGGAAATATCTGACTGAAGAGGCAGAAGAAAATACCGCAGTCCTTTACAAATCCCAATAATTGCACTTAAAAGTAAGAAGTCAATAGGTAGTAAGTGTTATTTCATTGAAACATGTATGCCTACTGCATCCTTTTATGTCAACTTAAAAAAATAGTTAATAGGTATTAGCAAAGCTAAGATTTTAAAAAACAATAGCAAGGATAATAATAGTTAACATTTATTTAACGCTAATGGTTTGTCAGGAGATACGCTAAGAATTTTACATGGAAGGTATTTGTTTCAATAACAAATCTATGAAGTAGGTGGTTAAATTTTCCATTCAACACCTGGGTAAACTGTGACACAGAATGTCTTGCCTAAGACTGCTCAGCCAGAAAGTCGTGGCTCTGACTCCAAATGAAGGTCTACTTAGCCATTCTACAACAAGAGTAGGAATATTATCTTAAACAGGGGTGGGTCTCTTAAGTTAAATTATGAGACAACTATTGTATAAGGTCAAGTTTCTTTTGAAAATTCACTTAATTGGCCAAGTTTCTTTTGAAAATTCACATATACTAATGCACACTGGTTAATTAGTATATGTACCACACAGGTGTGTTTATTCAAATCTGTACAGTAAATCATATACACTCTATATTCTAGATATAATGCATGGCATATAATAAATTGGATATATATGCAAAATAGAATTTTATAGCAGAACCACTCAAATGACATGCTCATACTCAGAGGAGCCCACAGGAGCTGAGGAAATAGCATTTTCATGCGCAACTCTCACGTTTGCTTCAAGACACAATGCACATCAAGATAGAGTTGCAGAATTACCCATACTACTTAATTTGTAATCTCTAAATGTGTTATTTCCTGCTGAGGGCAAAGAATTGAATTTGCATAAATAAATTGTATACAGTGTCACTCTGCTATTGGGGACTCGATTGTGTTTTCCCCTCTCCTCCCTCAATTATTCATGCCTGAGCCATCCCGGGCTCTGAGCACATTCCCACCACCATGCACTACAATCAGCAGCCTCCACAGAGTGGCCTTGTAAATCCAAAAATCTCATTAATGCCAACGCACAGAGGTGAGAGTCATCTGCTTTAACTTTCAGAGGGAAAAATCAGGTAGCCCCAACAAAAAACAAAAAGAGAAAATCATCTCCCCTCTGTGTACATCCTCTTTCTAAAGATTCCTGCTTTTCCTGATTTAACATTTGAACAATTTACTTTTGTGCGAAACCACCCAATTATACTCCTGGAGCCAAGTGAAGGTCAAATCCTTTTACACCCAGTAGTCTTGACAACCAGCATTCCACTTAACAAGATTTCCAAATCCCAGACTCGGGCTCCCTTACTGGAAACATTTCTTCTGCAAGTAACAGAATGAAGTGATCACACAAACAAAAGAAGAAGGGCTGGGGACAGGCTCTCTGGGAGTTTGCATGTCAGGCACCTGGGGGTTCCCTTAGTGAAGGTTGGTGACCTTCTCCCCTGCATTGCACTTCTGCTCCCTACTGCTCGTCACCCCTAAATGGAATGCTTCTTTCTTTTCCAGAGGGAAGGGGCTAACATACCACACTGTGATGTGCCATCTCTCGGTTGCTAGGACTGAGGCCATTAAAATGGCAGGCGTTAAAAGACTGCACCTCAGTGCCCAGCTACAAAGCCTCAAGGTCACTGCATTCCACAGCTTCCGTAGGCCTTTCATTCCTGGCCTCCAGCTTCAATGTCCTGGCGAGATCCCCTCGCATTATATTTCAGGGGCTTAAATGCAAGCTCTCCCAGCAAGCCCGAGTGTATAATGGAAGTTTTAATACATTCCTTTTACCTAAGGCTGGGATCTATTTCAAAAAGTTACCCAGTAGATTTTCTTCCAGGTGAGCTCATTGCTGAAACATTCCAACATGACATTAAAAAATAAATCCTCTGATCACTATATTAATACGGTACCTGGGACACCGAGAGTTATGCCTGAAAACGTCTTAAATCTATAAATAAACCTTTATAAAAAAGCCACCCAGCAGGAGGAATGTGAGCAGCTAATGGAATCCAAAAGACCTCATTGCTACCCGCTTAGAGTTCAAATCCACTCTGGACTGACTGTCACAGCAGATACAAAAAGCCAGCCACAGGCTGGTGCTGTGTTAAAAAATACTGGGGCGATGGAATGTTAATCTTTTTTCTTAAGAGAAAAGCCACAGACTCTGCTCCTTGGAAAACTGACCTCCTTTGCTCTAAAAAGGTGCAGTCATTAAACATGTACAAGGTTAAATTCGGACAACATATAACCCAATGTTACATCAGCCCAACATCCCTTCTTTGACTTCAGGGAGCAGGAACTCTGCAGAAACAAGAGAGGAAGGGGGATGGGGCCGTGGGAGATGGACTGCAACTTTCTAAAGTGGCAGGAGCATGTGTTGGGACCAAACGTGCCCTTCCTGGGAGCATATCTTGGCACTGCCTTTTGCTTCTCAGCTCAGAGGTTCCGGATCTCCAAGCAGTGCACGCTGCTCCCTCAGCCTGGCAGAACTGGCCGTATCAGCAAGCACATGACCAAGACACTGCAGGGCTGCAAAGCATTTTGGTCACACGAGGGACTCAGCCAAGGGATAAGTTGGGCCTCCCACACAACTTGTTTGAGCCTTCGTTAGGTGAATAAAAAACTCATTCAGAATTTGAAATATTTTTACTGCATCGTGAGTGGAGAATGAAGTTTCCAAGGTTTTATAAACAAACAGTCTGATACAAACACAGCACTGTTGTAGGTCACAGTAGGTGTGGTGAACAGATCTTATGAAGATATATATGTATATATTTGTTATTTCCCCCTACATTCACTTCAGCCTTCAGGAGCAACACTAACACTGCCCAGTGCACATAGTCAACAGAACTCTAGGACTCCTAACTTGGTGTCCTTAATGGAATTCAAAGGGTATGTGAACTGAAATGAGAAAAATACGCCATCTTTGTTTTCACCAGTATTTAATTGAATGTTACTGCTTCTTTCAATTATGACTGGAGAAAACAAACCCCCATAATAGAAGCACTGCCTATAATTTTGCTACCAATTGAAATCATATTTTCATATCAATTGCACTTATAGTTATGTATGGTTGCACATATATATCATTTATTCTATCTGATTCCCTTTGATAATCAAAGCTTTTTTTTTACACATTTAAAAACATTCAAAGAAGAGGTCCATAGCTTTCACCTGTGAACCCAAGGGGTTAATGGCACAATAAGTTAGGAGTCTCATCCTAACTGGTTTGGCTCAGTGGATAGAGTGTCAGCCTGTGGACTCAAGGGTCCTGTCAAGGGCATGTACCTGGGTTGCGGGCACACCCCCAGTAGGAGGTGTGCAGGAGGCAGCTGATTGATATTTCTCTCTCATCAATGTTTCTAACTCTCTATCCTTATCCCTTCCTCTCTGTAAAAAATCAATAATAAATAATTCTTAAAAAAAAGTTAGGAGTCCCTGTACTGGAAGGAAACTTGCTAGCAGAATGGGGCAAGTCTTGCCCTAAGGCTCTGTGAGCATGCCTAACATTTTCAATTTTGGCCAAATACAGGGATGGCAGAGGAGCTGGAAAAAAAAAGTCAAAAGGTCTGGGTTCTGGTCCCTAACTTAGTCTAGGTCCTTTAGCACAACATTCATGCTTTCTGCTATTCATAAAGCACGCCTGCATGCTCACAGTGCCTGCTCATGGGATCTTTATAGCCATCTTTACAGTGCACTATTATTACACCCATTTAACAGATAAGAAAATGGAACCTAGAACTAAGTACTCCATCCATAGTCCCACCCAAGTGGAAAACATTATAAATAGGATATGTCTCTACAGCCACTAGATTTCATATCCTAGCAAACTGGGATTACAACTCCTACCCATAGGATTTCTGTGAAGCTCAGATGAATGATAGATACGTAACACATTAGATGTAAATAGTAACTTCCAAACACAAGATACGGATATTTAAAAATCATTAGCATTAAGATTTTGAAGACAGCAAAATGTTGAGATTTAGAAATAACCAGTAGAGATAAGGGGACTTTTGAATTTCATTTCATGTTTAAGTGGCAATAGAATTATTAAAAAGAATGACTGAAGGCTTATAAAAGGGTCTAAGCTAATGCTAGATAAGGATCAAATCAAATTAATACTTGCTTGTTGGTGTTCTGCTACAGGGCTTGAAAAATTTATTCTCTGAAGTAAACGAAACAAGTGCTCTTCAATATGGCTGCAGGCTGTTAATTTACTGAGCAACTGTTCCTCCCCCTGTACTGAGAGGGAAAATTCCGTCCACTTCTGGCCGGATAATGACAAGACCCAGAAAGAAGCCTAGAAAACATGGCTTGTTCAGCTGCCCAGTATGAGAGCTTCCCTGATCCTTTCCCAGTAGCTCTGCAGAATTTTCTGTGTAGAGTAGAAGCGTCTCTCCAGGGACATTCTCACCCTGACCTCACAGGTCCAACTTACCTGACTAACAATGAAGAAGATGATGGTCATGGCAGCACAGGCCAAGGTGATAAGCATGAGGAACTTGAACCTGAAAATCAGCCCCTATTAGGAGAGAGAAAGAGTAATTTAACATTCCATCAGCTATCATCAATCTTTATCTCAATATATGTCTCTAAAAAGCGAATTTTAAAGAAATCTATAAAACCAAATCTCTAAGAAGGTTAGTGAAATAATTTCACATAGTAACCTTTCTCCTGCAGAGGAAAAAAAAATGTCTTGGGCCAAATATGTCCTATGTGCTTATCTCTCACGAAACAGTAATACCAGAGCCTGGGAAATCATATTCACAGCACATCATGAGGCTGCTAATTTCCCTACTAAGCTGGTTATGCTTCTCTGCAAGGGTTCAAAGTGACCAAATCCAAGTTGTTTTTTTTTTTTCCTGTGGAAATAAAATTCTGCTCCAGTGAACAAAAAGAATTGTGCATATTAATCAACATGAAGTGGATTCGGTTTTTTCATGTGTCATTGTAGCTCTAGAGACAGGCAGAGCTTTAGAAAGTGCCACTGGTTTCTGAGAGCAGGGTTGAAGGGAACCTGTGTTTTGGGAAGGGACGCCCCTGCAGATCCACTGCCTATGGGAACCCTGTGGTTCTGCCATTTCTGTTTCTCTCTTCAGAGAGTAAGAATTAGGCCCATGTCTCTAAGCTAAGCCAATTGGGCATGAGCCCAAAGGGGTCCTTGAGAAATCAAGAACGTGTTACCAGCATTAGAGATTTGGGTGTTTCTCTTGAATGAGGCACATAATCT
The DNA here is from genome assembly GCA_004026665.1 of Murina feae. NCBI lineage: Eukaryota > Metazoa > Chordata > Mammalia > Chiroptera > Vespertilionidae > Murina > Murina feae. Next base: position 10,824 of record PVJC01014398.1, on the reverse strand, counting down.
ATAAACAGAGATTACCGAACTCTATCTGAGCATCTGCTGGATATTTCAGGGGAACTGTGGCTTCCTTGAGTCTGCAAATCAGATCACCTGGGCTGAACCCCACCCAGTCTTAAGGCTGACTCTCAGCAAGGGAACCTTCACTAATGCCTCACCCCAAGCCAAATCCCAAGTCTATCAAACTTAAATCTCCCACCTAGCATGCACCTACATTCCAGCTCGAAGCCGAAGAACCTGCAGGACAAGTTTACTCCTCACTGGGGACAGAAATACATTTCTACCCCAGAAAACTCCAAAATTTAGATAGTCTAGCTACAAGCCTCTCGGCGTAGGATTTAGCCTCTTATTTTTCTCAGAGATCCTAGTGTACACATAAATCTCTCAGTGTGTATGTGTATTTGAAATAAAGGCTTGCAATCTCCAGGTGTAGGGTGGTGTGTGTGTGTCTGTGTGTGTTTATACCGCAAGCAGGAGATACTGAGTACCGTTTCCTGAATGAGCCAGGAGACCCGCTCACCTCATAGTGCAGCCGCCGGACTTTGCTCATGGCTGGCAGGCTGGATTGCTTCCCATTGATGTTCCGAAACACCTGAAACACCATGAAGCACAGAAACAGGAAGTACAGGCAGAGGCAGATCCCGGCCACGATGATGAAGGCCATCTGATGGTGTGCGGTGAAGGAAACAGCAGGGTAGGCAAGCACACAAGCACTTCTCCCAGCTCAGTTGGTAATACCTTTTCTCTCCAGATATGTAGGTAGTTTTCAGGGGTATAAAATATTAAAACCTCGTTCTAATACCAGTGAGACAGGTTTTCTGCCACAAATCTAGCACCGAGAGGAACGTTCCAAATTGCTTTCTAAGCCAAGTAAGAGAAACAAAGCTTCCTTTGTTAAAAATGCAGACTCGAGGGCCCACCCTAGACTTTCTGAATCAGAATCTGCCTTTTAACAAGGTCCTTGGGAGGTTCATATACACAATAAATTTAAAAATCACTAAGATATTAGATGTTGATTGCATAATACTGATCCAGTGGACAGCTGCATTAAAATCACCAGAGGAATTAAAATACAGATGGCCCAGGTCTCTCACTGCAGGTATATGGAATCAGATTTTCCAAGGGATAGGACACCAAGTATAACCATGTTTGGGAACCATCGGGCTAGACTCTGGATTTTTAGAAGGAGATGGAAATACCCTGGAATCAGGAGTGGGTGGAGTGGGGTTGGGTGCAGCAGCTGCTAAGGGAGGAGGCCATGGGAATGAAGGTCTTAAAGCAAAACCAGGTGTGAAGCTCTGCTTGCAATCTCCTGTCCACCACAAAAACTATCATGTCAAGTGAAATAGGGAGCAGGAGGACACATGGCCAAGGTGAGAGTTGAGAGGGTGGCAATATACTTTCAGACCAAGCAGGGCGACTTTAAGACCTATTTTTAAAGTTCAGTCTGAGAACCACTGAGGCTTGGGGCAGAGTAAGCTGGCTCAGGAGACAAATGCTCTGAGCCCTAACTCCTATCTGCTACAACTCTACCCCAAGTTGCATATTTAACGATTGTGTAACAAGTGTAAAGTCAGCATGTATATTTCATTAAATAATATAGTTAATGAAGCTTTTCCTTCTTTCCTAAAATCAAGAATACCCTGGAATGAAGGGAATATAATTATTTGCTTCAGGACTCTAAATGTTATTTGCCTTCCTAAATCACCATCATATCATAGAACAAAAGGGCTGGAATAGACTTGACATATTATATATAGCATATATATATATATATATATATATATATATATATATATATATATATACTATATATGGCCAGCGCACAAAAATTTGTGCACTGAGTTGGGGGAGGGTCCCCTGAGCCCGGCCTGTGCCCTTTCACAGTCTGGACCACTCAGAGAATGTCCACCTGCTGGCTTAGGCCTGCTCCCTGGGGGATTGGGCATAAGCTGGCAGTCAGACAACCCTCTGGCAGCCCAGGAGCCCTTGGGGGATGTCCACTTGCCAGCAGGTACCAGGCCTAAGCTGCAGTTAGACATCTTTAGCGTTGCTGAGGAGGCAGGAGAGGCTCCCACCACCACCGCTGTACTGGCAGCTGTCAGACTGGCTCGTGGCTGAGCAGAGCTCGCCCTGTGGGAGTGTACTGACCACCAGAGGGCAGCTCCTGCATTGAGCATCTGCCCCCTGGTGGTCAGTGTGTGTCACAGTGACCAGTCATTCCCAATCCTTATGCTGTTAGGGTCAATTTGCATATTACCCTTTTATTATATAGGATGTGTGTGTGTGTGTATCATATATATGTGATACACACACATACATATATAATAGAGGCCTGGTGCACAAAAATTTGTGCACTTGGGGGTGATCCTCAGCCTGGCCTATGCCCTCTTGTGGTCTGGGATCCCTTGGGGGATGTCTACCTGCTGGCTGATGGCCATTTCAGGCTGCCAACAGCCCCTTCAGGGTTCAGGTCCCTACTGGGGTGCCTGGCTGGAAGCAGGTATCTGGGATTTATTTAACTTCTATAATTGAAACTTTGTTGCCTTGGTCCCCTGCTCAAAGCCTGGGTTGCCTCTGGAAGCCCAAGGTCCCAGCCTGGCAGGTATCTGGGTTTGTTGATCTTCTATAATTGATACTTTGTAGCCTTGGGTAGAGCTCAGGGCCCATAGGCCCTGGCTTCCTCCATTGCCCGGGGCAACTCCAGCTCCATGGCCGCTGCCATCTTAGTTGAGTTAATTAGCATATTTGTTCCTGATTGGTTGGTGGGTGTGGCTTGTGGGAGTAATGGAGTGAGAGTCAATTTACATATTACTTTTATTAGATAATCTAATAAAAGTAATATGCAAATTAGGTGTCACTCCACTGCACCTAAGTCATGCACACCAGCCAAGCCACGCCCATCAGCCAATCAGAGAGACTATATGCAAATTAACCTAACCAAGATGGTGGCTGGCAGCCATGGAGCTACAGCAAACAGGAGACTTGCTTGCCCAAGTTATGGAGGAAGCTAAACTTCCTGACTGCCTAGGACAGCTGTGGCCTCCGCTCAAGGCAACAAAGTTTCAATTATAGAAGATAAATAAACTCCAGATACCTGCTTTCAGCCAGCCTTGCTGGGGGCTATGCCCAGCCTGCAAACAGCCATCAGCCCCTCATCCAAGATGGCCCCACCCTCATTGGGTGAGGGTGCCTGCTGGGGGGCTTGGCCAGCCTGCCAACAGCCATCAGCCCCTCACCCAGGCTGGCCAGGAACTCCAGCAGGACCCCCCACCCTGAAGGGGCTGTGGCCAACTTGCAAACAGCCATCAACTCCTCACCCAGACTGGCCAGGCACCATAGCAGTAACCCCCAACCCCAAAGGGGCTGTGGCCAGCCTTCAAACAGTCATTATCCTCTCACCCATGCTGGCCAGGAACCCCAGTGGGACCCCCAACCTGATCTGGGACACCCTTCAGGGCAAAGCAGCCGGCCCCCACCCATGCACCCGGCCTCTATCCTATATAATGAAAGGGTAATATGCAAATGGACCCTCATAGCAGAACCAGTGGGAATGACTGGTCACTATGACACACATTGGCCACCAGGGGGCAGACGCTCAATGCAGGAGCTGCACCTGGTGGTCAGTGCACTCCCACAGGGGGAGCTCTGCTCAACCACAAGTCAGGCTGATGGCTGCCAGTATAGTGGTGGTGGTGGGAGCCTCTCCTGCCTCCTCAGCAATGCTAAGGATGTCTGACTGCAGCTTAGGTCTGGTCCCTGCTGGCAAGTGGACATCCCCTGAGGGTTTCCAGGCTGCTAGAGGGATATCTGATTGCCAGGTTAAGCCCGATCACCCGGGGAGTGGGTGTAAGCCAGCAAGTGGATATCCCCAAGAGGTTCCAGACTGTGAGAGGGCACAGGCCAGGCTGAGGGACTCCCTGAGTGCACAAATTTTTGTGCACCAGGCTTCTAGCAATATACTAAAAGGCTAATATGCAAATAGACCAAATGGCAGAACCAGAAAAACCGAACTGGTTGCAATGATGTGCGCTGACCACCAGGGGGGGTGTGTGGAACATGGCAGGCATTGGCCATGGTGGGATGGTGGAGCAGGTGAGCAAGGGTGCCAGACCAAGGTGGGGCTCTGGTTGCTGTCATTGGGGCGAGCCTCTGGTGGTTACTGAAAATTCTTTGCTTCCGTGTGCCGCAGTCCTGCCCAGTGCTCATACCTGCTACTGGCACCAGAGTCACCACTTGCATCCACTGCCAGCACCGGCCCCACTTATACCCACAGCCAGCACCAGAGCTGCTGCTGGTACCCACTGCCAGTGCCTGGCACCAGTCCCAATCATTCTGCACCATTCGTGGGTGCGAGCAGCGGCTGCTGGCCCTGATCACCCCTAAGAGCTTCTCTCTCTCCCCTTGCTCCTGAGGAGCAATCAGGGCAGCAGCCACCATTTGCACCTGTTGCTGGTGCCGGGCCCAATTGTTCCATGCCATCAGTGGGTGGAAGCGGGATTGGCGCCATCAGTGCATGGGAGTGGCGGCAGTGGGAGCAGGGTGAGGGGACCGGAGCTGCAGCAGGAGGGCAGGTGGAGGTGCGGAGGATGGGCCAAGACCTGCCCCTGTGCCTACCTCAGCCTCGGGGGCTACAGTTTCTTTCAAGGTGCCCGAATTCATGCACTGGGACTCTAGTGTGTATCCTATCTAATAAGAGGGAATATGCTAAATGATCCCCACACCGTTGCAAAGATGGCGGCGTCCACAGCCAATAAGGAGGGAATATGCTAATTGACTGCCCTACCCTCAAAGATGGCGATGCCCAGTCTCCTCAGCCTTGCCAGGGTGGCAGGCACACGGCAAGGCTGGGCCTACCCCCAGGCGGGCAAGGTCTTGCTGTGTGTTTGCCTTCAGAGTCCTCCAGTCCCCTCAACCCCCCAGCTACCCAGGGCTGGCCTGAGGCACAGGCAAGCCCTGGATGGCAGCTGCCCAGCCACCCAGGGCTGGCTGAGGCTTTTGCTGCCGGCAGTGGCAGCAGCAGAGGTGTGATGGGGTGTCGCCTTCCCCTGATCACTGGCTCACCTCCCGCTCCTGAGGGTTCCCAAACTGTGAGAGGGGGCAGACCGGGCTGAGGGATCCCCCCTCAAGTGCATGAATTTTCATGCATCTGGCCTCTAGAGTGTATATATATTCTCCATTTGGTGCAGCTCACATTTTTGGAGTGATGGAGGGATGGGGGAGCTTAACTCTCCCATCTTTCGGATAACAATACTACGGATTTACTGTGCTCACAAACGTCTTTTGATAATGCAAAGCCAATATAAACATCATGGCCAGGCAAAGCATATTGGCCAGCACATGACAAGATATTATCCATCAGGGAAGAACACAACTTAAGCCTTTCTCCCCTCTCCAGAGGAGAGTATTTTTCTCCCCAAGGATTTAACGCATTATTCAGGAAGATAAAATATTTAAATCCAGCATCCTTAAAGGGATAAGCTAATACTGTCACTTCTGCTTCATGAAGATGACTCCCACAGAGTGTATGCAACCAACCAGAGGCCTTGGGCAATGCCTCTGGAACTAATCACCTTAGCCTTATCTCCACTTGGTCTCAGAAATGAATAGCAGCAGCATGGAATGCCAGCACACCAAGGTCACTGTAAGAAGTCTCACGCACAGAGGAATTCAGAAACTGGCTCTCCCACAAGGAGCCCAGAAATGAATCTCCATGGCTCCAGGGAAAAGCTAGTCATGCTTCAGTCTGCAGTAAACAAGGGTGGAATAGATAATTTAGACAGGGCGCAATAAGACCAGCAATTGTGATGCTTCTGCCATAGGGATGTACTGCAATCTCCTTATTTTGCCTGCTCTCACCCAGGCTTAAAAGCAAGCATTAATTCCTCTCATTATTTGCTTTAATTGTGCCATTATCTTCGGTCTAAGGATCAAAGCTCTGGCTGAGCACATATGGAGAACATCATTAGAAAATGATCTTGGGGATCGGAACAAATAAAACCCTGAGAACATCGAGGAAGGATACAGCCAGCTCTGTTCCAACATCTGTAGTCCAGATGCTGTAGAAGGGATTCGTGAGTTGTACCCCTCTACACAGAGAAATGAGATGGAAAAGCAAGAAACAATTAATATAGAGGCAAAGGGGCACTTCCCTTTCTATATATTCTTAGCTTTTCAGCTGGAGGGTGGAGGGTGTATTTAGAAAAGTCATAGAGGACTTAAACAGAAAAAGAATTTGAAGAATAATCAGTCCAATTCAGCCGGTGTTGCCCAGTGGTTAAGCCTTAACCTAGGAACCAGGAGGTCACAGTTTGATTCTATGATCAGGGCAAGTGCCCTGGCTGTGGGCTCGATCCCCATCTGGGAGCATGCAGGAGGCATCTTATCAATGATTCTCTCTCATCATTGATATTTCTATCTCTCTCCCTCTCCCTCCCTCTCTGAAATCAATACAATTTAATTAAAAAAAGGAATAATCAGCCCAAATCATCTGCATCTGTAAAGAGCTACCTTTGATTTAATCCCAATCCCTATCTAAAAATGTGACCATGTCCACAGGCTCCCAACCACCCTTCTCCTCCTGAAGAGCGGGCAGTGGGCATGCCGGTGCGCATGTCAGTCCAGAGTCCCACAGACATCTGCTCACCTCTCACACATGTCAAATATGAAGAGGCAGAAAGAGCCAACCGCGATTGGTCCAACTTGCTTCCAGTACCCTGCTATGTGGTTCCGCTCATGCTGATCCTGATGAAAGCCAAGTTGAGAAATGAGATAAAGATGGGGAGAGCAAAAACAATTCTATAGGTGAGTCAGTCATTCGAACAATCCCTGCTGACAACCTGCTGTGTCTCAAACACCGTGCCAGGCTGTAGGCATTCGAGAATGAGTGAGACCAAAATCTGTTCCTAAAACTCTCATGGTAATAACAACAGAGTGCCACGGGAACACAAAGAAAGGCCTTACATGTTAAATCATTTAAAATTAAATTCCTATGTGACTTATTCTTTGTGTTTGATAAGGTGGGGTGGTCCCCAGAGGACTGAATAAAAACTAAAGTATTCAACTAAGGGGTCTCAAGGTTAGGAAAATAAATCCATGTTTTCCCTGCCTTTATTCAAAACAGGAATGGTTCCTCTTGATACATGTACAAAGATACTAAAAGATAGAAAATAAAGGGGAGGAAAGTGAGAAAATAGAGAAAGGCAAAGGACATAGTTTAGCATTCAGGCTGGGACCCCGGTGGGACAGTCCACACAAATTCACTCTGGGCAGTGCACCCTGGCAGACTCTCTGGCCGCTGCCCCTGAGTCCACTCCGCTCGCTGTCCCTGCTGCTGAGGGCTTGTTCTCCATGTGTCACTGCGGGTGAACCCCCATGCCTCCCTTGGCGGTAGGCAAAACCTTTCTCTCCTCTCACTCTTCTCCTGGAATGGCTGACAGCTTCGGAAGCAATGATCAAACCGTCATGGAATTTACAAACAACCCACCCAACCACGAAGCCCATGTGCTTGACCCGGGGCCCAGGCTCCAGCTGGCGTGTCATTTTAGCCACAATGTGCTGGCGGCACCATTCTTATTGTTATCCATGGTACCGTCAATTCCTCTTGAAATATGATTTGGTGTCTGTGCAAACTGACCAGGGAGGTCAGTATCTCAGGGTGAGAGGGGTTATTAGACCACCTGGACAAAGTACCAGCTGGAAAGAACTGGGTCTACACTACATTCTCTGGTGGTTGCATTGGTCCTGGGGATAAGCAGAGCAGAAGCCAAAGGACAAGAAATAATAATAATCACTAATCTTCATGTGTTTACTCCCTGCTAAGTATGTTCCATTTACATCTCACAAAAATCGAATTTTATAGACGAGGAACTTGAAATTCAGAGTGATTAAGTCATGTGCCTAAGACCACTCAGCTAACAGTGGTGAAGCAGAAATTAGAACAGAGAGCCTGACCCCAGAACTCACTCTGGTTGCCGCTAACTTATTCCGTCATATCCATTGTCACTTCCCTGAGAGGTTCTTACTCTTACCATCATGTGCTCGCCACAGAAGATGATCCAGAAGGAGAGAAGCATTGCATAGAAGATGCCCTGCCGAATATCACCAAACAATAGCATCCAGGTCCAGTCAAACCCAATGGAAAACCATTCCACTGGGATATTGATAAAAGTCATGGAAATCCCAAGGGCAAAGATGACTCTGATGGCAAGAACATATCAGGAAAGTGATTCGGTTAATTTGGGAAGCAGATCTTCAAACATTAGAAGCCAGTTTTGGGGAATGAGATGTTACTTATTGGGAATGAAGCCATATGACCAATTTTCTTAGCTCTCATAATGAGTTTCTACACAGAGATGGAAAATGTTTTCTTTTTGTGGGACCATTGCAGAATGAAGGAGTGTTACCTTACCCTTTCTAGATCACTGAACCTAACCTCCTTAATCCCTAGAACTTTATTTTGCCACCAGCTCAGATTAAAAGCTTCCTAAGATGTTTTTACCCTCCCTTGCCTTCTTAATCAGACCTCATTGAATATAATTATCTTCTCTTATCTAGTCAGGTTATCACTAAGTTGATCTCCAAGAATATTCATTGTTATGATGCTTTCCTTAGCAACTGTGAATTATATAAGCATATTTGTTTCAATAATAAGTGACTCCAAACAATATGAAATGCACATTTTTAATGGCTTGTTTAGTGTTTATTTTGCTTCCCCCATTACACTATTAATTGCCATTTCTCTATCAAATTATTCATTGAGTCACTGATTTATTCCTATTTTAATTCATTATTAATGAAATACATATGTTTATTAAGCACAGATTATGTACTGGGTATTTTGTTAGGGCTATAAATACCTAAATAAATATGACCAGTTCTTCCACTTTTGGAAATGTGTTTAGTGCCTCAGCCAGATAAAGAGACAAAGTGTGATAAGCAATATGATGCATAGGCTGCTACTGGGACCTCTAACTCTGACAAAAATTGAGGTGAGTTGTGAGTCAAGGATAAAGAGTAAGAAGGGCATTCCAAGCAGACAGAAATGCCTGGATGGAGGCACAGCTGCCTGCAACAGCCTGAGCATTTGGGGACTGCATGAGGCACTTATCAGGAAATGTCAGGACATGATACCAGAGAGGTGAAAAGGGGTGAGCTCATGAGGAAACATGAATACCTCATTAAAGAATTTGCAATTTATCCTGAAAGAATGGAAGATCCAATAAAAGAGGTTCAACAATGGAGTGACATGTTTCTTTTATTCATCCATTCATTTATTCAACAAATTCATATTTATTGAATTCCTTCTTTGTACCAGTTACTATTCTAGATGCTAGGGATGTAATAGATAGCAAAACAAAGATCCCACTCTTGTGATACCTGCATTGAAATGGGGTTAGAGGAGGGCTATAAAAGAAAAAATAATAAATAGAGAATGACTGTTATAAAGAAAAATAAAGCAAGGTGGGAGAATGGAGAGTAGTGCTATTTTATATATGGTGGGTAGGAAAAGCCTTTAAGATAAGATACATAAGAGCAAGGACTGAAGGAAATGAGGGATTGAGCCACAGATATATCTGGATAAGAGCATCTCAGATAAAGAGAACAGCAAGTGCAAAGATCCTGGGGTTAGGCATGTTTGAGCACCATCAAGGGGATGGTAGGTAATGAAGAGGATAAGAGATAAAATCAGAGGTCTTAAGAGTCCAGAGCATCCAGGGCAAAGGAGGTGCAAAGCCAACAGAGAGCTTTGAGCAGAGGAGCAACATGATCTAATATACACTTGAAAGGGAATCTGGCTGCAGTGTAAATAGATTATAGGGAGGAAAATGGTGGAAGCAAGGAGAACAGTTGAGAGGCTATTTCAAAGAGACCAGGTGAGAAATGATGGAGGGCTAGATTAGGGTAATAGCAATGAAAATGGTGATATTTTTTGGTGGGTTAGATGAGGAGTGTGAAAAACCAGAAGTGAAGGGGACAGGGTGGAGTTGCCATTCCCCATGATGGGAACGCCTGGGAGAGGAGCAGGTCTGAAATGGGAGGATATCCATTGTTTTTTGTGCTTGTTACATTTCCATGTTAGTGAAGATGTTGAATAAACAGTTGGAATATTTGAATTGAGAGTTGGGAGAGGCTGAGATTGATGATTATAAATTAAGAGTCATCATTTCGGTGATTTTTAAAACCATGAGATTAGATGAGATCATCCAAGGACTAAGCACAGCTAATAAAGAGAAAAGTTCCAAAGACCAGGCCTTGGCTCCAAAGTTTAAGAGGTTGGAAAGTTGTTTGGAAACAGCAATGGAGACTGAGTGATTGTCAGCAAAGGAGGAGAATGACCACAAAAATGGTGGAAAAGGCTCAAAAAAGGGGGGAGGATAGTGATCAATCCTGTCAAATGCTGATACTGGGTCAAGAAAAGTGAGGACGGAGACAGGACCATTGGGTTTGGAATGCTGGTGATCCTATCAAGACCAGTTTTATGGGGTGGTGTGTGAAATGGGCTTAAGAAAAAATAGGAGGAGAAGATATACAGACAAAATTTTTTTGAGAAGTTTTGATGTAAAAAAAGAAAAGTGGTGTGATGGCTTCAGTGGGAAATGGGAAAAGGAAAAGTTTTGTTCAAGAATGAGAGATAGTAGAGAGTATCTGTACATTAGTGGGAATGAGTCAGCAAAAAGGAAAAAGTCAATAAGATGGGAGAAAGGGATATGTCTACAGGAGCATTGTCCTTCTGGACTGGTCTTATTTAGGAGAAAGGCAGCTCACCCCCTGTAACAGAGAAAAGTATCTGAGTCAGACCATGGGAATGAGGAGCAAGGACAGAACAAG
>PVJC01014397.1:0-36519 GCA_004026665.1 Murina feae | reverse complement strand
AGGGTACAAGTTTCAGTTACGTAGAATGAATAAGTTCTAGAGATCTAATGTCACAATATTGTACTGTATACTTGAAATTTGCAGATGATAGATCTTAAATCTTGTCAACACACACAAGGGTAACTATGTAGAGGTAATGGATATATTCATTAGCTTGATCATGATGTATATATATGCAATGTGTTTGCATATGTTCACATGGTATATATATATATATGTGTGATATGTTTGCATATGTTCACAAGGTATATATATATATATATATATATATATATATATGCAATGTGTTTGCATATGTTCAAAATGGTGATAGCAGAGCATGATGTATATATATATATATGCAATGTGTGCTGAGAAAACACGTGGGCTCCTCAAGGACTAGGGGAAAGAGGGACTTGCAGAGAGAGAGATAATTTTTTTAGAACATGGGGTCACTTGGGAATGATACTGGGGTCCTCTTTGGGGAGAGTTTTCTCCTCAGAGGGTTCCAACAGGGAGGTGTCTCCATCCCAGTGTGACTCCGGCCTGAGTGGCAAAAGGACAGCAACAACAACAGCTGTGTCCTCCTGGGGGACAATGATCTGACCTCAGAGGGACTGTGCATGCAACTAACTTATTTTTAGAATTTCTCATTTGTCCTCAGAGGCAATTGGATAAAAAGTTTGGAGGCTGGATGTGAAAGGCTGAATAAGAACCTTTAATTAAGAGTTAAAGGCTTCAATCTGCTTATGCTTTGGCTTTATTCCTAAATCCTACAATTTTTAAAAGGAAAAGAAATCAAGAGGACACAAAATGCCATCTAATACAAAACCCTAACACGTTGAGCCAAACACAATTGGCAATTAATCTCTTTGGCAATTAAACTCTCCACTCTCAGGATCGGTGCAAGAAAACGTGTTTCTTCTCCCCATCTGAACTGCAATTTTTTTCTCTGCGCTTGCCAATTTTGCTGAGTCATCACAAAATATATTCCTGCTCCCTCCCAAGAGATGCCCCCACAGGCTGCTGTCTGGTCCACTTCTAGCCTCCTCCGCTCCCTTCTTCCCTGGGTATACCAAATGAGCGTCAGACTAAAATGAGGTCTCACTACTTTTTATTGCCAGTGGGAAATGGGGGAGGGGGGGCGGAGAGTGCACACACTTCTTTTTTAAAGCTGCACGTGTCCTACAGTTTGTGGGAAGGAGGCAGAAGCTTCCGGCAGGAACGGGGAGTGTTGTGCTGGAGATGCCACAGGCTGCCAAGATTGACAGAGAGAAAAAGCCCTTGAGTTTGTCAGATGTAAATGATTTCAGGTTTGGAAGTGCTCACCTTTGGACCCAGTTAGAGTTGTTGGGAACTTGTGTAGGGCAGAGTAGGGAGTGGGGGTAGGATGGGGGAGGGCAGAAAGCAAAATTGCTGAGACAAGCAGGAGAAAGCAAAGCAAGCTTACGGGCCTGGACTTGATTCAACCAGAGAGTAGCTGATGAGCACGACAGAGGAAAACAGCCAATTCAGGAGAATATTGGGGCCCCCCAGGTACACAGGGCTGGCTGTGGCTGGGCACATCCTGCACCATGTGCACCGAAAATACGCCTTGCTATGAAAAGGATCCTCGAGGTAGATGACTCCTGTCACGACGCAAGAAAACAAAGAATATTAATACAGTTCTTACTGCATCCTAGATAACCTTCTAGGTTGGTAGTTGGCACATGCTTTCTGTAAAGGCCCAGACAGTAGGTATTTTAGGCTTTGTGCCCATATGGTCTCTGTAGGAACTGTAACTACTCAACTCTCTTCCTGTGATGTAAAAATAACCCTGGACAGTATGTAAATAAATAGGCATGTTCGAGTTTTGAGAAAACTTCATTTATGGACATTGCAATTCAAATTTCATTTTTCACTTGTCATGAACTATTATTCTTCCTTTGATTTTTTTTCAACTCTTTAAAAATAGAGAAACCATTCTTAGCTGGCGGGCTGTATAAAAGTAGGTGGCAGGTTGTATTTGGTTCTTATTCAAGAGACTTTGTATAGGTTAACTTTTTTTTTAAAAAATACTGTATTTTCTGGCATATAAGTCGACCCCCAACTTTTGAGAAGATTTTCTTGGGTTAAAAAGTCATCTTATACACCGGAAAATATGGTATATTTTATTGATTTCTTTTTTTTTTTTTTTTTACAGAGAGGAAGGGAGAGGGATAGAGAGTTAGAAACATGGATGAGAGAGAAACATCGATCGGCTGCCTCCTGCACACCCCCCAATGGGGATGTGGCCGCAACCAAGGTACATGTCCTTGACTGGAATCGAACCTGAGACCCTTGAGTCTGCAGGCAGATGCTCTATCCACTGAGCAAAACAGTTAGGGCAAGGTTAACTATTTTAATTGTCCTAACCCTGCAGTAGTCACTTTGACAGAGGAGTAAACACAGAAAAAAGTTAATTGTCAGTGATTGCTCTTGTGCATTGAATGGGATACCCCTCAAAATTCACCTGTTGAAGGTCCAAATCTAGTACCTCAGCATGCAACTTTATTTGGAAATAGGGTTGTTGCAGACACAAGTAGTTAAGATGAGGGTGGGTCCTAGCCCAGTGTGACTGGTGTCCTTATAAAGAGAAAATCTGGACCCAAAGGTGCATGCAGGGAAAACTCCATATGAAGATGAAAGCAGATATGAGACAATTCACGAGACGCTGGGTAAGATATATGGAACAGATTTCTCTCTTACGGACCCCAGAAGTAACCAACAGATTCTGGGACCTCAGCACTGCAAGATACTTACTGTTGTTTAAGCCTCCCAGTTTGTGGTGCTTTATTACAGTAGCCCTAGGAAAGTAATACAGTTGCACAGCCGGTAAGTAGCACAGTTAAGGTTTCAGGACACTTTGATTTAGAACAAGCATGTCAAACTCACAGCCAGCAGGTTTGACATGCTTGAAGAGGCTGAGTACTTAAACATTGTGCTATTCATTCTGGAATATAAATTTATAATAAAAAAAAACTATAGTGTGGCTTTAGAGCCTGAAAAAAAAAAAAACAAAAAAAAACCTGGTCCAGCTCCTGACTGCAATTTCTATATGCTGTGTGACCTTGGGCAAGTAAAGTGGGCATGACAAGATACCCATTTTATAAGGATATGTGCGAATGAAGATGATATGTAAATAAAAGATGATCTATACTACAAATAATAAAAAAGCACCTGGCACACAGACAGCGCTCAATGGTTGCTAGTTGTATTTGCTATTTGCTGACATGTCCTCAGACTGTTTGACTAAAACTTTCCCAATATCGCCAGATGCTCTTTGTTCTCACTGCTGTTTTGCAGACACTCTCCAGGCAGGCTCTTAGCGGCTCCCCTCCACCTCCCACTCCTGTCTTCAGAACAGCAGGGCAGGCTTGACACTGTTAGGCCTTTTATATGTTTACTATATATAATCCAACACTGGTCACGTTGGATTAGGACTGACCCTGATGACCTCATCTTAACTAGTTACACTCTTTAGTTTCTCCGTTCCTTATGATACTGCTGCGAGAGGTCATCCAGAGGACGTGAACCCCGGGTAACCTGCAAGCTAGACCCTGGCAATCAGAGGCTCCCCTTCAGTCTCCTGTGCTTGCAATGCCTGCTCTGTCCACTGCTCTCACCGCTGGAGCCCTTTTCAAGGACGCAGCCTTAAGAAAGCAGGTGCTGCCCTGACCGGTTTGGCTCAGTGGATAGAGCGTGGGCCTGCGGACTGAAGGGTCCCAGGTTCGATTCCGGTCAGGGGCACATCCCCAGTGCGGGGTGTGCGGGAGGCGGCTGATCGATGTTTCTAGCACACTATCCCTCTCCCTTCCTCTCTGTAAAAAATCAATAAAATAAATTTTAAAAAAAGAAAGAAAAAAGTAGGTGCTGCTGAGGCCCTTTGGACGGTATATGTGACTGGACGCCGTTAAGGCCTCGGTATAAAGTGTTTAGATTCTGGCGGGAGGAGGTCTCGTCTTGTCGCAACCAACCAGCCTCATAAATAAGATCCCTTGCTCATCACACCGCCACCCACCGTTCTGGAAAGGCCTCCCTTTTCCCTTTGTCTTGGCCTCTGAGTAGGAGCCCGAATTGAACCCAGGAAGCGCCCAAGTTTGTGAACTGACAACTGGCGAGGCGGCCAGGCTGCGGAAGAAAGGGGCCTTGGGAAAGGGGCATCGGCCTCTGCGGGGCGGGCAGCCCGTGGGTCAGACGCGCGTGGACGGCTGCGCGTGGGAGGGGCCGCCCCGCCTGCGAGGAGCTGCGCGGCGCATGCGTGGGGCAGGGACGCCGGGCTGCAGGGGGCAGGTCCGACCACGGACGGACGGACGGACGGACGGACGGTCAGCTCCCACCGACGGCTCGCTGGCGGCTGCAGCTCCAGGGAGGAAGCTGGAGGAAGAGCTGAGGTTTGAGAAGCACGTGCTGTGTCCACGACTCAGCCGGCTCCCTGGCTGCCGGACAAGGACAAGGTGGGAGAGCTTAGGGTGATGTTTTGCAAACAGGAAGGCGCAAGCCGCTGCAGAATGAAGGCCTCGTGGTGGAATCCTGGGACAGTGCTGGAGAAGGTCATGACCGCTGGCTGGCCGGCGAGCTGGACCCAGGCGGTGGGAGGCGCCGTTCCTCCCCTGTTCGGGAATGTACGCTCTTGCCCACTCTTCCCGAGGAGGGAGCTGTTTCAGGAACTAGTTTAGAGAGGAAGGTGGTGCTGAACCCACATAACTCTCCTTGCTCTCCAGGTAAGTGGCCAGTTTCAGACTTTTCCTGGGAAGCTGCAGAGGTTTTGAAATGGCTTTGAACTCATAGACACCCCTGGGGGTATCAGAAGATTTTCCTGCTGGTTACACGTGAGGTTCAACGAAAACCTTTTGCTAATTGGATCTGCTCTGTTGCAGCGGTTCTCAACCTGTGGGTCGCGACCCCTTTGGCGGTGGAACGGCCCTTTCACAAGGGGTCGCCTAAGACCATCCTGCATATGAGATGTTTACATTACGATTCATCACAGTAGCAACATTGTTTCATGCCCCTCCCCCCGGGGTGGAGGATATTGTTATTCAGAGAAGAGGTGAGGGGGACTCAGAAGGGGAAGTTGGGAGACCTTCCTTCCAGCTGTGTCCCTGCAGGCCTGAGAGAGAATGGGGTAAGCGAGTGCCACGGTTACTGGGAAAACTCTTAGATGATCCCTAAAGCTCTTTCCAGGGAGCACCCTCTTCCACTCCCTTTTGCTGTCTATGGTCAAGTCAGGATTCTTGTTTATTCCGATTCCCACTGAGGTTCCGGTTAGGATTCTTGAGACTAATAGAAATTCATTCATTTGGGTTAAGATGAAGTTCTGTCCTCCCATCCTCCATCCATATAATTTCTGGCTGGAATTCTATCAATCAAATCTTGTCCAACTCGGCAACCAGCAAAGAGCAGGGCTCTGACAGAACCAGGCCTGGGACCCAGAAAGGTAAGTTTGAACAGAGTGTGGACAGTGACAATGGCCAAAAGAGAGGCAACTGCTTATGGAATTATGGTCATTGACATTGACACCAGGGAAGGACCTCAGTACCTAATGGGGGGGGGGGGGAATGTGCTAGAGAAGACGAAGGGAAACACATAAAGGGAGAAAAACAGCAACAAACTTGGCAGGAGCCAGATAGACCCTGGATCGAATCCATTCCTTGCCACTTAGTAGCTGTGTGATCTTGAGGAAGTTACTTAACCTCTCGGAACCTTAGTGTTATAGTATTTAAAATGGAATTACTAAGGGCTGCCTCATAGAGTTATTGTCAGGGTTAAGTAAGAACATGGGAATAATAATACAATCTGTCAGTGTTATAAAGAGCCTAGCAGGACACCTGGTCCAATGCAGATGCTCAATAAATGGGGCTGAAAGATGCAGTTGGTGGTCTACCCAGATCCGCTTGGGTCCCATGTTTTCTGTGACCCCTAGCTTTGGTTTGCTTTCACTTCCAGCTGCTTATACCTGTCAGCTCTCTTTTGATGGCAGCTTTTGGGTTATTGGAGCCTGCAAAGGGACATGCCTGGGAATGTGGATTTGGATTAGTGTAATGCTTGCCTGAAAAATGGATAGAGAAGTCTTCTTCCCTATTTTCTGGAAGTGTCTCTGTAGACCTATATGTAGAATAATACAGTCTATCTTGTGGAATGTTCTGTGTATTTGAAAAAAAAAGTATATTTTGTTGCTGGGGAGAATGTTTTACAGAAGTCCGTCATGTCAGGATGGTTGGTTATGCTGTTGAAATCTTCTCTATCCCTACTTAACTTTCTTCCTACGTGTCCTTTAAAGTAGCACTGAGAGAGGAGTGTGTATTTATTATTCCCTTTTACTTTTGTCCGTTTTGTTACATATATATGCAGTTAGGATTGTTGTGTCCTTTTTGTGAACTGATCCCTTTATTATTATTTTTTAATTTAAAAATGTTCCCATTTTTATTGAATCGATTGGGGTGACACTGGTTAACAAAATTATACAGGTTTCAGGTGCACAATTCCACAACACATCATCGGCACACTGCATTGTGTGTTCACTACCCCCAAGTCAAGTCTCTGTCCATCTCCATTTATCCCCCCATATCCTCCTCCATGGCCCTCCCTCCCTCCCTCTCCCTGCAAGCAATCACCACACTGTTGCCCGTGTCCCTGAATTTTTTCTCTCCCTCCTTTTCCTTTTTTGCTCAATCCCTCTGCCCCTTTATTGTTTTACTAGGAGCCTGGTGCACAATATATTGTGCAACTGGGGGTAGAGGGGGGGGTGGGCCCGGCCTGTGCCCTCTCACAGTCTGGGACCCCTCGGGGGATGTCCACCTCTCCTGGCATGGCTGGCCAACCTGGGTGAGGGGCTGATGGAAGTTTGCAGGCTGGCCAAGCCTGCCATGCCTGCCCTGCCCACCCTGCCCACCCCGTAGCCTGAGCTGCACCTGCCTCCATGGTTGTGCTGCCAGCCTCCACCTTGGCTGAGTTAATTTGCATACAGCCACTCTGATTGGCTGGTGGGCATAGCTTGGATGGTGGGCATGGCTTAGGCATCCCGGAGAACCGGTTAATTTCAATATTACTCTTTTATTAGAATAGGTAATTGTTTCATGCCCCTCCCCCCAGGGTGGAGGATATTTTTCTTTTGCCCTCTCTACTGCTGCAGTGCGTCTCCACTTGGGCCCTGGATAGCTGCCTTGCTTCTGTGGTTCTGAGATTTTAGTTCTGTTGGGGAGAAGGATCTGGAAAGAGGTTTTTGCATGCACCCCAGTAGCATGGTACTGTCCCACCAAGGAAGCTCTTTCCAGAAACTCATCTGCTTCTGATCTTTCTCCCAAACACCCGCTGGAGGTGTATAGAGAAGAGCCTGTGAGTGTGTGTGCACTTGCTTTGTGTCTATGATTCTCAGGGGCTCTATAATCTCAAGCTAGCCCACACTTGGCATTCAGCCGATTTTGTGAAAAATTCTAGCTGAATGCTTCTTACCCCCTTATATGGTGCCCGGCGGCTCTTCATCTCATGCTCACCCGTGGTGTTGGAGGAGCCTGTCGTTCCTTGGAGTTCTGGCTACTTGGCTTCCCTGGCACCTCAGTTTTTGGAGGCGTCTAAGAAAAGTTATGATTTTGAAGTTTACCTGCCTTTTTTGTTGTTGTTAGGGTGGGAGTGAAGCTCCTTCCAACTTTCTTCCTCCTAGGCAGAAGCGAAACTCCCCATGATGGATCATTTAATCTAAAGTTATTCTTGCAAATTCCCAGTATAGGAGAGGTCACCTCAGCATTATGTGAGAGTGAGGTTACTTTAATTAAAAATGGAAATAATTTTAGTTGGTGAATGCTAGGAAGGATTAATTAGTGCTCTTAAAGGATGCACAAGTTTGCAAGCTAGGTTTTAACCCACAGAAAACAAGTTAGCACTAATCTAATAAGCCACTGGAAAGCAGGTTTATTCAAAAAATGCTGCTCTGTCTTTCCCTGGCATAATGTAATTTGTTTAACTGAAATTTTGGCATCATTCCATAGCTCTAGCAAAAGGTATTGTCCTACTAGGAGTATCTGTCTGTTCTTTGTATTGGAAAATCTTCAGGTATAACTTTTTACGTAGCACATCCTTTCAATAATTAAACCTCACATTCAGTGTGTTGTCACTTCTAAGGGCATAAAGATCACAGGGAAAAATAATGAACACTCAAGCAAGGCACAGAAAGAGCGAGGGCATAGGAATTACAGAGAAGAATATATTGCTTAATAAGGATGAAAAAATGAAGCTTCTACTTTATCCAGAATTGTTAATTAGCTTCAGGAGATATAAAGTTAAGACTGTGCTTCTAGCACAGGGTTTCTATTTCTGAGACTTCATGCCCACCCAGGTCTCAGTGATGGCACCCACACCATTAATTAGTTAATTTCTTTGCAAGGAATGCTGACTTCAGGAAGGTCCAGGGGGGCAGACTGGAAGGAGCTTTGGGGATGTCTCCAGGGGCACTAGTCCCATCATAGGTTTGTGAAGGTGTCACTGTGATGGCTCTCGGTTTAAACAGACTGAGTTTTAATGACAGTTTTTCTTGGAGTGACCTTGGGAAAGTCATCTAACTTCTCTGGTCCTCAGTTTACTCACCAGTTAAATGGGGCTAATAATCCTTGTGTTTTAGTGTGATTTGATGAATGAAGTGATAAGACCTAGAAACCCTTGACGCAATGCCTGACACTGAGTGCTCCTTCTTCAGAGCTGTGCCATGAAGGGGACATGACGTGATGGTCCACCCAACCCTGTCCCCTAGGATCTTGAGTTTGTAAAAATACACAATTTTATACGTGCAGTTTTAGGAACCTGGAAGCATTTTCATTGAATGGGTTGAATTTTGCACTTGTGTCCTAAGGTGATTTAGTTGGATGGTGTGTTATAAAATGTTAATAATTGTTTCTGTTTCACAACATGGAGGTCAGATCAGTTCTCTCCTTGGCTCATTGGCATGGCTATATCTATCCCTCAGTTAGGGTTGTGTGACCGGGGTCAGAGATGAGAAAGGACATGGATCTTTTGCATAAAGAGTTGATTAAACTAACAGAGGCTGTCTGGCTAGACTGATCTAGGTTTGAATCATGGGTTGTCAATTCCTAGCTGTAAGACCTGAAGCAAATTCCACTTTCTCTCTAAGTCTCAGTTTTCTTGGTGACAGATCAGAAAAAAGATGCAATACCTACTTCAAAGTTTGTGATATTCAACGAGATCATGCATATCATGTATTAAAAAGTGCTTATGTAAACAATGTATTAAATATTTACCATCTACTGGTCCTGGGCTAAGCACCTTATATGAATTATATAACTTAATCCCTGACCATTACGACTCTGTAAAGTGGGCCATATTATTATTCCCAATTCACAAGGGAGGCAACTGATTTATAGAGAATTCACTCAACAGATCCAGGATGTGGTGGTGATGGGATATGAACCCAGGTCCATGCTCTTAACCCCATTACTATGCTCTCTTCCATTTTCTTTAGTTTCTGCTTTTCTGCAGACCACTGTGGGATTTAAAAATAAGTTTTGGTATTTGGTGACATGTTGGCAGACTTCATGGCTAATATTGCTTTCTGAGAACATATTGTGGAGCTTTTCAACTACCCTTAGAGTGGTGGAAGATATTTTGCAGGACAGCCTTCTGATAGGTCTCCCTTAACCACCTGGCATCTTAAGTATTTGAAGCCTTAGGTTTGTAAGTTCTACTCACGAATGGGGCAAAGACTGTGGTTGCCGAGTAGACAGTGGGCAGACAAAGGTGCCATGCTTGCCACAGACCAGGGGAAAGGGAAATTTTTCGGGGAAGCAGAGTGACCAGCAGAAACTCTATCTGTGGCTTCACCTTTTTAGAAACATATCTGAAGTTCATTCTTTAGAACAAGCCAGATAAATGAATGGGTGTGCTGTGGTTGGGAAAATAATCAAAAGCTTCTGCATTTAGAATATGGTCTACCAAGAAGAGATGACCTTTTGTCTTAGCTTTTCTTACCATTTCCATCAGGACCTAATTAACAAACAGCTGGAACTTTGACATGTAATGGACAATTATTCCTTCAGCCTCCTATAGAAGGTATCCGGGGGAGAGGAGAGTTTTATGGGAATGAACCAGGAGTTGTAACCTACAAATATATTTTTGACAGTCTTCAGATTTTCCAAAACTATGTTAATTAATAGGAATAGTACTTAGACTCAATATTCTGGTCATTGCATGTAATGATAGTCCTTGGCCTGCAGTTAGAGAGGTGCTTTTTCCTAGACAGAATCACTTATGGTCTTTCTCTAGTCCCATTGTGACTTATCTTACCCATGTTACATGGCCAGGTTAATGATGCAGAGGTAACATCCAACATTCTCCAACATTCTGAGTGTGAAATTCACTTCCTTGTGTTTTTTTTTTTAAATGTGAGTTGATAACCAAGACCTTAAACATCTTAAATAATTGATCCTCTCTATGTCATAGAACCCTCCAAGAAAAATGGGCCTCCCTAGATAAAGCTTGTCCTCAGTATATACTCCTGATTCTTACAGACTGTTGGTGATAAATGAGCAGAAATAATAAAATCTTCTTGTAGTCCTCTAAAATTTGTAGCCACAGCACAATGATTATTGTTTATTGCATCTCTATTTTAGATCAGCAAGATATATCTAGGATATTTAAAATTCTGAAAAATAGTTATTATTTACTCCACTTTATAGATTAGGAAAAGGAAGCTCAGAAGGGTTAATTAATATTTGTAGCTAGTATGTTGTGGATCTAGGATTTGGACTCAATCTGAATTACTTCAAAGCTTCAGCACATCCTGTTACTCTATATGACTAGAGGGTATCATAAAGGAAAATATTCAGTTCCTTTCTTTCAATATCTCACATAGAGTTAAGGATCTAAGACACAAATATCATAACGAAAGGTTAAATTCACTGAGAACTTACTATATGTCAGGGACTCTGCTAAACTCTTTACATAGACTTACTTGTTCAACTCTCTCAATCCGTGAAGTACTTAATACTATATCCTAAGTTGACAGGTGACACTAAGTAGCCTCCTTCATACGTTGAATCTGAGCTTCAGACCCAGTCTTACTCCAGAGTCCATTCTTTTAACCACTACTGCTTCCCAAGACAACTGATCTGGGACACAGATTGTCCAGAAGACATGTTAGTTGAAGCCAGGCTAAGTAAGATGTCAGGCCACATGAGTAGAATCAATGGTAGCTGCAGTTAGGGAGTTAAGGGTTAAGGCAATGATAGGGTAAGTTACCCAGGGCAGTAGAACTTTCAGAACCACGGACAGCTACCCAGAGAGTAGGTTTTTTTTTTCCTTTCTGGTTTGTCTAAGTCAGGTAAAGCTGTTATCTGCTCACAAGATTAATGTCAACAACTCGATGGCTTTATAAATTGACCTTCACTCCTTTCCTGCTTGGCTTAGCTTCTCTGAATTCATGGAATTATTTTCAATACCCTCAAGAGCTTTTATGTCTGTATGTGATATGAGCAATTATTTGGAGCTTCTGTAGTTATATAGAACATCCTGCAGGTTGGTGAGGGTTGGAAGGTGTGTCACGGGAGGAAGGGAGAATTCTCAGCTGTCTGAATCAGTAGGTTTGTCCTCTAACAAGCCATTTTCCTCCGATTCAGGATAAGGTTAAAACTCAGGTCAGGACCCTGGCTATACTTGTGAATAGTTACAACAATTCAGTTAAAAAAATACAGACTATGTCAAAGGAAGCTCATGATTCATGGCCAAATGGAAGGTACAGTCAAATGTCACTGGAGAATGAAATCATCATAAGCTGGAATAGTTTCAGAAGACATTCAAAAGATGTGTTTGGATAAGTGGAGATAAGGAGAGGGGTATTCCAGAAAAAAATGAAAGAACATATAAAAAATTCCAGAGATAGGGAGATATAAAATGTCTACTGGAGAACAAACAGGCTGATTTTTCTTTCCTGGAGATGATGATGGTTTCATATTTTTGGGTGATCAAATTTTAATTTATATATTTATGCCAAATATCACCAGGATGAAGAAACATCAGATATGCTTTTAAGGCATTGGGGTGCTGATCTAGATACACAGCGCTCATGTACTTCTTTAGCCAGACAGCTCTACTAACATCGCATTTCTGCTACAATGATAAAGCATCATTGGAGACAAGCTGTATAGTAACATGTCTTCCCAAGCAACTAGGGAGCCCAGAGAGGCTGGATTGTCATTTGTAGGAGACAAATGACAATGATTCCTTGAAATGTAATGTGCAGAAAAAATACAGTCCTATTATGAGATGGTCATTGTACAGGTTTCTTCTCATTCCCAGCTCAGACAGAGGAGGGAGACAAGGTACCATGTTAACATCAGGACTGAGATTTCACCCAGAGTATGAGAATATCAGCAGATCTCAGCCATTTCTGAGAAACAATCCTTTGAGGTTGAATCAAGTTAAGTGCTTTAGGGAAAAAAAATGTTTTGATGTTCAAGAAGAGGAACGTGGCTTACCAATTGAAGGCCCACTTCTGATGGACCTGGGGAGCCTTGGTGATGACATTTAAATTCCACATGATTTGAGAGAGACCACAAACTCCATTGTGCAGTGCAGATGGCTCCCAAGTGGAATTCTGGGGTCTGACCATGTTTTAGAGATTCACTGGCTGACTATGTCCTTAATTTTAATGAAAAAAAGAAGAATTCGTTGCCTTGGCTTTGTGTGCTGTGTGATGGGGGATAGAGGGCTGTGCCCATTCAGTTTATGCCATGGGGAAACATGTGTGAATGTATCTGTGTACATGAAAATGCCAACTTTGGTACATAGCATGGTGATTATGAAGACATTCACCAAGCAGACATCCAGATTTACTTCACGCCTGATTCCTTCTATTCGGTAAAGCACCAGCATGGTATAGAAGAAAGGATCTGAGCTTTGGCTTTGGAGAGATTTGGGTTCACGTCCCAGCTCAACCATTTTCTAATGTTGGGCAAGTCAGTTAACCTCTCTGAGTCTCATTTTTCTCAACTGTGTAAGGAGGGCACTGGTTCTCTCAAAAGGACTTAGAACAGTGCCTGGCATGCATTATGTGCTCAGTAAACGTCCATTATAGATTCCAAAATTATCAAAAGCTCTTATTTTTTTTGCTTCCTCGGTGAGGTGGACACTTTTTGTTTTTGTCTTCTAGTATCTTTTCCCTCCTTTTATGACACCACTTTGATTTTCCTTTGAAAAAACCATCTATCCTCCCTTCTCAGTCCATGTAGCTTGGGAAGAGAGCTCACCTTACTGCAGAGGTAGACACACCTTCACCAATCATGGTATTCCATTTGGACATGTGACCTAAATGGGACAATGGGAATCCATCCCAGTACTTTTCTGGAGGCAGAAACTTTTGTTCTTGGTGTTAAGACTGTATTAGATAAAATCTGAAAAAGCTAAATAGCCCAAGTGGCATGACTCAGTGGTTGAGTGTTGACTTATGAACTAGGAGGTCAGGGTTCAATTCTCGGTCAGGGCATATGATAACATGACCCACCAATTCTACTTGTATATACCAAAAAGAATTAAAAAAAGGTGTCCAAACAAGGGATTTGGGGTAGGGAAGTGTAAACGGGGTCAGATATATGGTGATGGAAGAGGATTTGACTTTGGGTGGTGGGCACACAATTCAATATAGAGTTCATGTATCATAGAAATGTACACTTGAAGCCTACATAATCTTGTTAACTAATATCACACCAATCTATAATAATAAAAGCATAATATGCTAATTAGACTGGATAGTCTTCCAGACAACCTTCCGGATGAAGCCGGGGCTGCAAGGGAAGCCTGGGACGCAGGTGTCAGGGGAAACCAGTGCTGGTAGCTGGGGGAAAGAAGGCCTATTCTTGCATGAATTTCATCTCTAGTAAATTTAATAAAAATAAAACAGCAAAAAAGTACTACAAAAATACTTACACATGAATGTCCATAGCAGCATTATTTACAATAGTCAAAAGAGCAAAATACTCAAATGGCCTTCAACTGATGGCTGGATAAATGAAATGTGGTCTATCTATACAATGGAATATTTCTCAATCATAAAGAGCAATGAAGTGCTCATACCTGGTGAAGCACTACACTATGGATGGATCTTGAAAACATTACTTACTGACATCTTTGGAGGCACCCACCACCTGGCGAAAGAAAAAAAAAAATCAAATAATACTCTTAAAAGAAATGATAGGAAAATATTTCCAGGATCCAACAGTTCTATCCTCTTAGAACCGCACCCCTCCTCCCCCCCCCCCCCCCGCATTGTTCTCTCCCCATAAGCTCTCTGAACAAGACCCAACTCAAGTGCTGCTTTCTCAAGGAAGACTTCAGAGTTGACCTTAGTCAGTCCCTGCCTTAGGGAGAATTCTTATTTTTGTGTCTGTTTTCCCCTAAGATGCTGGGCTTCTGAGGGGATCAACCCTGTCTTGTTCTTATTTACATCTCTCCCCTGCAGTGCATACCACTGTGCCTGGCACATAGTGTTTGCACAATGAATACTTAATTTGAGGTAAGAGCTGGTCATACTTGTGCATGAGTGTTACACGTAACCATACTTTACATCTAGTTTTGTTTAATGCTTGTTTAGCATGATTCTTGAAAGTATCAATGTAATTAAAGTATAGCTGTATGTTTACCTACCTATACCTACATCCATGTTTATATTTACATTTCTATCTGCATGATATTACTGAAGGAGAAAGTGAACTCCTTCCCTACCTATAAACGCACTATACCAAATTCAAAAATCATTGAGTATACTGAGTGTACTATCCTGCATATCCCAGAGGTCATTAAACTTTTGTAATAGCCACTGCAGGGAAAACTTCTATCCTCATCCTCTACTCTAATAAAACTAGGGCCCGGTGCACAAAAATTTGTGCACTCGGGAGGTCCCTCAGCCCGGCCTATGCCCTCTCGCAGTCTGGGATCCCTCTGGGGATGTCCACCTGCTGGCGTGCCTGGCCAGCCTGGGTGAGGGGCTGATGCCTGTTTTCAGGCTGGCCAAGCCCCCCAGTGGGGTCCCCCACCCCATTGGGGTGTGGCCAGCCTGGGTGATGGGTTGAGGGGCATTTTCAGACTTTCAGGCTGCCCACAGCTCCCATTGACCCAATGTCCCAGCAAGGCTGGCTGGAAGCAGGTTTCTGGGGTTTGTTTATCTTCTATAATTGATACACTGTTCCTTTAAGCTGAGGCCTAGGCAGGTAACGCAGCCTCCTGTCTGCTTTAGCTTGTGGCTTCTATAATTGAAAGAATGTTGCTGTTTGCTAGGGCTCCGAGGCTTCTATAATTGAGACAATGTTGCAAATATGTTGTTGCCTAGAGCTGGGAGAAACCCAGTGGCTGGCAAACAGTTTTACTCCTGCTGCAACAGAAGCTGCCTGTTTACTCAGCTCCGTGAGTGCCGGCCTCCATCTTGGCTGGGTTAATTTGCATACAGCCGCTCTGATTGGCTGGTGGGAGTGGCTTAGGCATCCCGAAGAAACAGTCAATTTCAATATTACGCTTTTATTAGATTAGATAATGATAATAATAATAATATTAATAATAGTAACAATAGGATTAGCTGCCAGCTATTGAGTGTTTGCTTTGATCTGGGATCTCTAAATTCCTCCAGTATATTATTTTGTTCAATTCATACTGCAGCCCCTTGAGTGAGGTTCTGTGATTATCCTCGTTAAACTGATACACTGAGGCTGAGGGAAGTTCAGCAACTTGCCCAAGGTCACACAGTCCATCTGAGAGTGGAGCTAGGATTCAAACCATTTGACCTCCAGCCCCATGTTCCTGACCAGTGCTCTCCACATTCCATTCATTTTCAATTGTACTTTGTCTCCCCACCTGCCGTTTTATGCCACCCCAGTTCCCTGATGCTATGGCAACTGTCACATGGGAAATTCTGCTCTAGCTGGATATTCACTTTACCACCTCTTGCCCCTCATTACCTCCCTCTGAGACTGAGGGTCCTGAGAACATGCATCTGAGGGGTCCACATCCTGCTTGCACACCCTCTCATATGTGTGTCTCTCCAGTTTCCTGCAGTTATAAAAAGTGATCAGTTTTGGGTAATTCTGATTTGGTAGCTTCATGAATTCTGAGAGGTGGGAGTGGCCATATGTTCTTGTCCTTGTCACTACCCATTAAGCCTGGAGATGTGCATGCAAGACCCTTCCTCCATTATGTGGAGAATGGCATTGAAGATGCTGGGGGTTAAAATCAACAGTAGTTAGCATATTAATGCAAAAAGACCTATTGGAAGGCCAATGGACTTTGATATTCAGCAGGGTTGAAAATCAGCATAATATTGCCCTGCTGTGGGCTCAATGGCTGAAGGCAATTCCCTACTCTGATAGTCCTTTTACTGTTTACCAAACTTTACCTTTTATATGCTTGTATGCATTGCTAAACAGCAAATGTGTATTCAAGTAAATAAAGAGCAGACTGGTCAGAAGGTGGTGTGTGCTCTTCACGAAAGAGATACTCCTGGCCCTTGTGCCTTCTAAATTCATATTTCTTGTATAACATTTTCATTTGTGCATCAGCCCCTCCTTCAGATCCTGAACCCTGCCACAAAAGGCTGCAGCAGGAAGATGACATAGAAGAGAACCAAACCTTGCTTTGCTTCAGTCTTGCTGGGCACCACCATCTGTCATTATCTTGGTGGCAGTCTCAAAATGATGAGAAATTTCCTCTAGAAATCAGGCTCAGAGACACTGTCCTCACATTTCTGAGCCCTTATGTGGAAGAGGAACTGAATGAAGTACCTGGGCCATCTGGACCTATTTGGACTCAGATACATCCCTTGCCCTCCCCTCTTCAGATCATGGTTCGCAGGCTCCCACATCAGCAGACAGACGGCTAAGTTTGGCTAATAGAAGGTACCAATGGGAGATTGGAAAGTAGGCAGAAGGGATAGGCCATGGTAGTTTTTCTTCTCCTTGTTTCCTATGGGATCTCAGCAGTGGCTCTATCTCCTCTGTGGCCCCAGGTCCCATGGGACAGGCCCAGCTTTTAATCTGGGCTCCAGTAACATTCCTTGTCCTAGGGGTTGTAGTAGATTCCTGCTGTTCATTCATCTCTAGCAGAGCCAGGACTAGGACAATTCAAGTGAGGCTGAGTTATGAAAGTGGGGTTTGGATCCTATCTTTATTTACAATTTTGATATAATTATCATTGATGTTTTTCTGCATCAATCTAGATTTTAAAAGTATTGCATTAAAGTAGTATCACCTCATTGTCTCATTTGACATCTTGGTCCACTGACATCTGTATAACTAATTCCCTGCATTAAAATCCTGCTGTTTAAAGTACTCAGGTGGTTTCTCTTTCCTGGTTAGACACTGATAGAGAGAGTCACACTGATTTTTGCCTTGCACATTGCTATGAGGTAGACATTTGTATTATATTCATTTTACATATGAGGAAAGATGTTCAGAAATCCTCAGTAACATGCCAGTGTTGTTGAACTAGGAGGGAGCCGAAATGGATCTTGACCCAATTTGTTGGGACTACAGACTCCTCACTCTTTTTTTTAAATAAGCCTTTATTGTTCAGATTATTACAGTTGTTCCTCTTTTTTTCTCCCCATAGCCCCACTCCACCTAGTTCCCACCCCATCCCATGTCCTTACCCCCTCCACTGTCCTCGTCCATAGGTGTTCGATTTTTGTCCAGTCTCTTCCTGCACCCCCCAACACCCCATTCACCCCAATAATTGTCAGTACATTCCCTTTCTATGCCTTTGATTCTATTATATTCACCAATTTATTCTGTTCATCAGATTTTTTATTCACTTGATTTTTAGATTCACTTGTTGATAGATATGTATTTGTTGTCACTTTGTTGTTGTTCATAATTTTTATCTTTACCTTTTTCTTCTTCCTCTTCTTAAAGAATACCCTTTAGCATTTCATATAATACTGGTTTGGTGGTGATGAACTCCTTTAGCTTGTTCTTATCTGTGAAGCTCTTTATCTGACTTTCAATTCTAAATGATAGCTTTGCTGGGTAAAGTAATCTTGGTTGTAGGTTCTTGCTATTCATCACTTTGAATATTTCTTGTCACTCCCTTCTGGACTGCATAGTTTCTGTTGAGAAATAAGCTGACAGTCGTATGGGTACTCCCTTGTAGGTAACTGTTTTTCTCTTGCTGCTTTTAATATTCTCTCTTTGTCTTTTGCCCTTGGAATTTTAATTATGATGTGTCTTGGTGTGGTCCTCTTTGAATTCCTTTTGTTTGGGGTTCTCTGTGTAGTTAGTCTATTTCTTTCACCAGATAGGGGAAGCTTTCTTTCATTATTTCTCCAAATAGGTTTTCAATATCTTGCTCTCTTTCTTCTTCTGGCACCCCCATAATTCAGATGTTGGTACACTTGAAGTTGTCCCAGAGGCTCCTTACACTATCTTCATATTTTTAGATTCTTTTTGCTTTTTGCTTTTCTGGTTGGGTGATTTTTGCTTCTTCATATTCAAATCTTTGACTTGATCCTTGGGATCCTCTAGTCTGCTGTTGGATCTCTGTATATTATTCTTTATTTCAGTCAGTGTATGCTTAATTTCTAATTGGTCCTTTTTCATATCCTTGAGGGTCTCACTAAATTTCTAGGGGGTTTCTAGAAGATTATTGAGTAACCTGATAACCATGGTTTTGAACTCTATATTGAGTAGCTTGCTTTCCTCCATTTCTTTCATTTGTGACATGTTTCTTTGTCTCCGCATTTTGGCTGCTTCCTGTGTTGATAGAGTGGCTTTGTGTGCTAGGTGACCTATAAGGCCCAGTCACCTGAGGTGGATGCTCTTGGTGCACCCCTTTGTGGGCTATGTACACAGTCTTGTTGTAGTTAATCCTTGATTGCTGTTGGTATCACTGGGAGGAATTCACCTCCAGACCAATTTTCTGTGAGGACCAGTTGTGTCTACAATGGGAGAACTTCTGTGCTGGAAACACCTTTATGGGGCAGGACTTGCTTCAGTGGAGCTTTGGTGTTCACTGAGTCTGTCCCTTGAATGTGTTTCTTATGGATGTGAAGAGTTGGTAATCTGGTGTGGTCTCACTCTGACCGCTAGGTACACTGGCTCTTGGATCTCCAAGGAGGTGCAAAGTCAGCCACTGCCTGAGGCCACCCAGCAGGAGCTACAGAGGTCTCAGCAGATTCCTCCTTTGTTTGGGGTTTGTAGGTGCCCAGATGAGGTGTAGCTGTGAAGCAATGCAGGCTACTGATGAGCCTTAGGCCTTCTTTTGGAAGCTCTGGGGTTCTTTGACCCAGTTGCAGTTGGTTAGGTTTTAGATTCAAAAGGCCATTCATATGCAAAAGCCTCTGCGCACAGCTTGGGTGGGGTTGTAAATTGGGTGGGGCAGGGTCTTAAGGAATCACGGGGTGGTGCAAACAGCAATGGTTGCCCGTCAGCCCTGTCCCAGATAGGTCCCTGAGTGATAGGTCCCTGAGTCTCTGTGTCCTGCGGCCTCGTGCATGAACAATGAACGCTGCGAGCACATCTGAGAGAGAGCCTATCTTGCGTTCTGGCCAGATTCCAAACAGTCCAGTTCCTTCCCATATGAGTCTGGGTCCCCAAAGTCTTGCCTAGAACTGGAGTTCAGAGCAGTCCGGAGTTTGTATCTCCCTCCCTATTGAAAAGGACCACAGTGTACCCAGTTGCCAGTTTGTTTCGTCTTCCTCTGTACCTCCGCTCTTCTGCACCTCTGTACCTCTTACCAGTCTAGATGCACTTTTCTCTTTCCCTCTAGTTGTCCTACTTCCACTCAGCCAGCCTTCCCATGGTTCTGTATGATATCCATTTTGTCTTTTAGTTGTAGTTTTGATGTGGTTCTGCGAGGCAGCAAGTTTAGGTGTTTACCTATGCTGCCATCTTGGTTCCTCCCAGACTCCCTACTGTTAACCATTAAGCTCTGTGATTTGATTGTATATATTTTCAAAGGACTCAACTAAGAGCATAAAATCCCTTTAGATAAAGAGAAAACCTTTTGATTGTGGAGAAGTCTCTTAAAAGCATCTCTCTCTGGGCTCTTTCAAACTTGAAATTTATATGCAGAGACTATAACCATGGGAGGATGGGTGATATTGGGAAAAAACTGGGCAGGTTTTATCCTTGGAGCTGATTTGTCTCAGTAAATCCCCAGAAAATATGACTTGTCTCATTTTCCTTCACTCCTTTTGTCTGAATTTGAGCTGAGAACACTCCCCCCCACTTTGTAAATTCTCTTGATTCTGCTTATATAACAGGACCATGCAATTGCCTTTACTGAACAAAAGTCTTAAATGAATAATAGCAATGGTAATACCAGTAATTAACGGTTTCTCTCTCAATGCCTGTCTGAAACTGCTTTTATTGATTTATTTTGACTCTTCCACATAGGACAATTTTTCAGCTTGCACAAACATATGCTTATCTCCTTTTGGTTCCTACTGTTTTGGCCTGTTTTTAAACACTAACTCCTCAGGAAAGCTCCAACAGGGGAGCAGACAGAATGGGACTGAGGCACCTCAAATTGCTAGTAACTGTGACTTTGAAGGGTTGTTAGAAGGATGGAGAACGTCTTAGTTTGGAGTTGAGTTTTCTGTGTTTCCTTTCTGATTTGATTTAACTGGGACTTGGAATCACCTGGATTTGTGTGTGGGGAGAGTAAAAGGGATATGTTTTCCAGGCAAACACAGAAATACAAGTGGAGGAGGGAGAACCAGTCGCCAGATTTCCTCCACTCCAGTAGCTGTGTTCTGTGTGATCAATTCCAGTTATGCTATTTCCTTTTCCTCCATCAAGGGAAAAGAGCAGAGTATTAAAAGGGCAATGTACTTGGATGGTTAGGTGTGTCAAAGTTATTACTTTTGCCCCGGAACTGAGCCCTTTAATTAAGTTTGATGTGGGAAAACTTGGATAGTGCAGAAGCAAAGGAGAAAGAGAAGGGGGAGGAGGAAACTAGTTTTAGATATTTTAAAATATTTTGTGGTTCTAAAGGCAGATACATTTTCCTCTCTCTTTTTCTCTCTCTGTCCCTCCTCTTCCTCTCTCTCACAAACATAATATATTTGAGATCCTATCGACCATACCTTCACAATATAATAGTACTGAACATTCCATTCTGTGACCCATTTTTCAAATTAGTGTTGTATCATGGAACCCATTTATATGTCAAAAAGTATACCTACATTCCACTATTTTCATGCTTGAATAGTATTTCAGTGGGTGGATGGATTTATATAATGTATTTAACCAATGGCCTAGTGTTGAATATTTAATTTCTTTCTTTTTTTTTTCCTTGGTCCATTTTATATCCCTACCTCCTATTTTTCCTCCTTTCCTTCCTCCCTTTGCCTTTTCTGTATAACCATTCTTAAATAAATGCCCTTGATCTTTTGCATCAATATGAAGCATATGCTTAGAACAAATACTTATTTGCAGATTGTTGTGTCAATGAGTGTGCCCACTTCTTAACCTTCTGATGCATTTGCTACTCTATCTTCTGAGGAGACTGTATACAGAAAATATGGTCATTTGAACCCCAGTATTACACCATCCAGTATGACTTCCCTGAGGGTGCAGTATTTGCACTGAGAACTCTAGCATGTGTGTGAGCTAGGTAGGCAAGGGTGAGGGCTGATGATAATGGTGTGGTGGTGATAGGACACATTCTTGGCAGAGGAACCCATTTTTTCAAAGAATACTTGGTAGGAGGGAGTAAGGAACCTTTAAAGAGGCAGATTGAGCACAATGACTGAGGATGTGTGTGTATTATTCAGGGTTCTCCAGAGAAATAGAACCAATAGCGTCTATCTATCTATCTATCTATCATCTATCTATCATCTATCTATCTATATCATTTATCTATACATAGTAATAAACCTATATCTCTGTATCATCTCTCTAGTGTCTGTCTATCATCTATCTACCTACGTACCTATCATCTATCTATCTATCTATCTATCTATCTATCTATCTAGTGAGAGATTTATTGGAAGGAATTGGCTCATGAGATCATGGAGGCTGGCAAGTCCCAAGCAGCTGGAGATACATCAGAGCCAATGGTTCAGTTCAAGTCCAAGTGCAGGAAAAGCAACCTTATGCCCTAGATCAAGGCGGCCAGGCAGGAAGAGTTTGCTCTTACTATGGGAGGGTCAGCCTTTTTGTTCTGTTTAGCTTTTCAACTGATTGATCAAGCCTACTTACATTAGGGAGATCAATCTGCTTTATTCATTCTACTCATTCAAATATTAATCTCATCCAAACACCCCTTCACAGATACACTAGAATGATGTTTGACCAAACACTTGGGCATCCTGTGGCCCGGTCAAGTTGACATATAAGAGATCATACAAGATCATACAAGGCTTTATGGATCACATAAGGTGTTTTTATTTTAATCTTCAGAGATATTGGAAGTCATTAAGTAGTATTAGGCTGGAGGTGCAGTGACACAATTACACTCATGATAACTCTATGAAGTATGTGGGGAAGGTGAAACTTCTTCATACGATACTTGGAAAGATTGAGCTAGAATGTTTAAGGAGTTCACATAGGCCCTCCCTCTTCCTCCAGTACAATTGAGGGTGCTTTTGGCCATACTGACGGCCACTAGGGGGTATGCACAGAGAATTTTGACAAAGGCCCCCCAAATACACCGATGGCAGCTATTGTAGATGCTCACAGTGCTTTATCCACATCCCCTTGCTTCAACTTGGACGTGCCAAGGAGTTACGGTCCCCAGAACTCACCGCAATGGCAGGTGGGGAGCTAGTGGATGAATACCGCAGCCTTGCAGTCCCAGGTTGGGAATAGTTCTGAGGTGTGGGCTCCACAGCGCCCTCCTGGGGTTCCTAGTGGGGCCATGCTCCAGTTGTCCAGAGCAATAATGTGGGGGATACCACAGTCTGCAATGGCTGTTTTCCCATTCCTGCCTGGCCTTCCCACTCCCCTAATGGGGTTTCCTAAGGTCACTTCCCAAATAACTAACTTACTAGTAAGTCCTTGTCCCAGGATCTGCTTCTGGGGGAACCCAACCTAAGGCAGGAGCACGCCTTCCGTCGGCTTCCCAATTCTGTGCATTTTTACTGCGAGCGCTTGGAGCTCTGCGGCTGGAGGTTTTAGCAATGAGCATGGGGTCAAGACTCTCCACATTGGTTCCTCTCTCCCACTCACGACCACAAAGCCGGTGTCAGGAAACGACCTCTGTGGGCAGCGTGTGTAAATCTTCCCTGCAGTGCATTCCTGCTTCAGGCAGAATGTGACAGTGGGTACCCTCTAGCCCGCCAGCCACAGTGGTGACACCGTGCATGGGGCGGAAGGATTAATCACCAGCCCCTGCTAATTTCAGGATAACACCTCCGCCATCTTCTTGCCACTGACACTTCTGCTACCCGACGGATCCCTGAGGCTACGTTAATAATTCATGAGAACCAACAGCACCAGGAGTCTGGCGGGTTCTCCAATAGTCAACCAGATTCTGGCTTTTTTCCTACCTTCTGGGTTAGGGCTGGAGCTCTGTTTTCCTGAACTGCAGCTGACATCAGGTGAAGAATTATCTTCAGGTTGGACACTTGCTGTCATTTCCCAAGGACATCAGTACTGGGAACCGAATTAAATGCTCATAATTAGGAGGTGCCCTTCTGCCAGCATTCTTTAGGGAAAATTTCCTCCTCACTCTATCTGATATTCCCATGGAGACGGGCGGGGAGGGGGAGGTTGGAGGGGGAAGGGTTCATATCTGGCAGCAGGCAGTGGTATTGGAAATAATGGCTGGAGGCACCAGAAAAATGTGATCAATATTTACCTGCTGAGAGGTCCCATGATGAGAAGGAAATTGAGTCTCTTCCCCACCGCATCTATCCCATCTTGGTGTCCTGCTTTCGTTGTGTATTTGGCAGAGGGGGAAATGCACAGTCTTGGTTCTTCAGGGGAAAAGAACCCCATGAAACCATTACGTCATCAGTCTATATAAGATAATCCATTAGTGAGGGATGAAGAGCTTAAAATATCCGGGCAGTTTTCCTGGTTATCTGCCTGGTTTCTGCTGATTGGCGCCCAAACTATTACAGCCTGGGACATACTCCTTTTTTCTTTCTTCCCTCTGCTCCTTGCCAAGAACAAATAATAACTGATGGCACTTGTTTCATTATCTGTATCACTTCCCTGGAGAAGTGTCCTAGAGAAATAAAATGTACTTGGGCTGATAATCTTTCTCTTTTTATCATAGATTTGGAAGTGTGAGTGTAGATTTAGCCCTAAAACTCCAACGCATATCATTGCAGAAGTGTAATGCTCAGAGGTTCTGGTCACAAACAAAACACCAGAATGCACACTAGTAAAATAAAGCAAAAAAAAAAAAAAAATCTATGGTTTGGAAAACAATTAGGGGCACCAGAATCTGTGTTCCATGAGAGCTAAATTCACAGTTTTTAGAACAGTGCCTGGCACAAGGTAGGCGCTTAATAATTGTAAGTTGAATGAATGAATTAATGAAATGGGGGGAGGCGGGTGGCTTGGATGCTGGGCTGCTCCAAAGGGTAAAGATCCATCACCAAAAGTGTTTTTTCATTCTCGGTAAAAGGAGCGATCACTCTCAGAAGGCAACTCTTTGTTTTTAGCAAGACGAGACAGCGAGTAACTCATGTATTACCGAGAAAAATGCTGTGCTGTGACATTTTCCCCTTCAGATTTTCTTCTATGCAAAGCTGACATTTTTAGCCAGAGCCCACTGGCCTCTGTTGGTCTCTAAAGTGAGTCATCAGAGCATCCACAAGGATGATTTATGGGTAAACTCATCTCTTTCTATCTTGGGCAGAGAATAAAGAGAGAGCCTAGTTCTTCCGCTAGCATCTTCGGAGAAATGGTGTCATTTGGATAGGGCATCAGGGTGGCAGCTTTGTGGGAGAGGAAGTGCAGCTTCAGTCAAGTTCCCCGTGCTTGAGGGCCTACATTGATTGAGCACCTATTATGTGCCAGGCACCCTTCTCAGCATTCCACGTGTTCGTCCGGATCCTTTCATCCACTGTGTGCTGTTATCCCCACATTGCAGCTGGGAAGCTGGAGCATACTGGAGGCTTATGGGAGCGGTGCCAAGTTGCAGGAGAATTTTCCCCTTTCAGAGTTAGTGGCTTCCTAATGACTCCGAAAGGGTGCCCTCTAGCCCGAGAGTGGGTGCCTGCACAGGCTGTCTGCATTTGTTGACACAGGGGCATGCAAGAACAAGATGTACAGAAAAGAGAGCAAGTTGCGAGCAACAAGGACTAGAAGATTCTAGAAATGCCGGTGACTACCTTATAAAGAGAATTTTTTGCTGCATTCACACATGGACCAGGGAAGAGGACTATTGAGGTCCACATTTTGCTTCTGTCTTTTGTTCATTTCCACAGAGGAAACACCTCTAATGTTGGTTATTATTGTCCTTTAACATTTGGGAGTTTGGGAAATATATTTTCTCATTTTACGAAACAGAGCTAATGGAAACACAGTTAATGTTCCCTACAGTGGTGTAGTTGCTGAACTCAAAAAAACATACATTCAAATGTGTCTTTATTCTCGGACCAAGGAATTAATTAGGTCTGAGTTAGAGAAAGGTTAATATGCCAGCTAAGATACAAGATGTCTAGTTAAGTATGAATTTTAGATAGACAGTGAATTATTATTATTAATTTTTTTAAAGGAGATAATTCCCCTCTTTAAAAAAAATATATTTTATTGATTTTTTACAGAGAAGAAGGGAGATAGAGAGTTAGAAACATCGATGAGAAAGAAACATTGATCAGCTGCCTCCTGCACACCTCCCACTGGGGACGTGCCCGCAACCAAGGTACATGCTCTTGACCGGAATCGAACCTGGGACCTTTCAGTCCGCAGGCTGACACTCTATCCACTGAGCCAGACCGGTTATGGCTATTATTAATTTTTAAATATATATTTTTATTGATTTCAGAGAGGAAGCAAGAGGGAGAAAGAGATAGAAACATCAATGATGAGAGAGCATCATTGATTGGCTGCCTCCTATATGCCCCACACTGGGGATTGAGCCCACCACCCAGGCATGTACCCTGACCAGGAATCAAACCATGACCTCCTGGTTCACAAGTCAGTGCTCACCCACTGAGCCACACCAGCCAGGTGATTTTTTTTTTAATATAAGAATGTATAATGCAATATTTGGGACATACTTATAATAAGAAATTATTCATTGTTTACCTGAAATTCAAACGGAACTGGGCGTCCTGCAGTTTTATTTGCTAGATCTTGCAACACTAGGAAGGACACAAGTATTGCTTGACTCTGACTGTTCCTGGCCTTGTATGAGCCTCTTCCTCCCCGCCTCCTGCTTAAATGTGAAATCAGAAGTCATAAAAGGCTTGAAAAAGTGACAAGAATTTTAATGGCCTAAGCCATTAACTCATCCTTGACAGGAGACATCCAATCTATTTAGGTTCAGTGATCTGAAACGACAACGTCTTTCTATTTCCCACCCTCTCTCCATTCCCCACCAAGAACCAGGATGGACCGGGAAGCAATTACTTCCCTCTTGCTGCGTTTGAAGGAAATCTTCTTAGGCAGAGGGTGGGGACGTAAGGCCTAAAGGTGGATGTCAAGCGTGCATGTCAACCTCCTTTTACACCGGGCTAATTTCGTTAGGAGTTATGAGCGCACAGGTGCAGCTAGCCATGTTGAGAAGGGACACGTCCCAAATCTGAGGGATGAAGACACACTTCCTCATTTCCACGCTGTAATTTGAGATGTTCTTGATTTTCATTTCTGCTCATCATCAACTAGCTGTGGCACCAAACATTTTAATTCTTAAACCTCTGCCCCCACCTCCCAGACTCTCTCAAGCAGTGGATGGTGTCTGGATAAGCACTTGGCCATCCACGAGCAGGTGTATGTGAAAGTAGCTCTGCAGTGAGTCCTGACACACAAGTGGACAGTCCTTTTTGTGATGCAGATTACCCCTCTTCTCCATTTTATCAGTGTTGATGCTTTTGTACACTGACTTTTTAAAAAGCAGGATATTCTGGCATGTCAATGGGGCCTTCTTCCTTTTCTTCTTGCCCTATCATTATCACCCTTATTCTCATCCTCACTTTTGTGCTAAACACACAATTAAACGTTAGCTTTGGGCAACAGTCTTCAAACTTGGCTACATTTGAAAATTTCAGGGGTAATTAAAAAAGTATATATGGATGTGTGGACACATCCCCAGAGAATCTGATTTAAACTGTCTGAGGTGGGGTACTATCTGGACTCTCATCCTGGCTCTGACACTTAGATGTACCCTTTGGTAGGTTACCACTTTCCTGAGACGCAGTTTCCTCATCCATAAAATGGGAGTAATAATACCTGCCATGCAGGAGGTAAATGTAAGGATTAAATGAGGTCATACAAGTCAAGTCCTTAGCGTAACAGGGATTCCTTGTTAATGTTGGTTGGGGGTCAGCAAACTATGGTCTGAAGACCAAATCTGACCCATTATCTTTTCTTGTCAATAATGTATAATTGGTCCACAGCCACACCCATTTATTTATATACTAGAGGCCCGATGCATGAAATTCGTGCAAGAGTAGGCCCTCGCAGCCTCGGCTGCCTCAGCCCTCACAACCCTGGCTGCCTTGAGGCCCTGGCTACCTTGAGGCTCTGTCCCCCACCCATTGGTTTTTCTGGAAGGTCATTTTGCTGTCTGGTCTAATGAGCATATTAGCTCTTTATTATATAGGATTGCCAATGACTGCTTCGGTGCCATAGCTGCAGAGTTGAGCAGTTGCAACAGAGATCATGTGGTCCACAAAACTGAATGCTTTCCTTTGAACCTTTATAGAAAAAGCTTGCTGTAATTTCAATATCATAATATAAACATGTGACATAGGCCCCATTTGTGCCCTGATGGAGCTCACAGTCTAGTGGAGTGAGGTATCTTAGATCCTTCCCCAATATTCCAGTGGAGACACCGTGTAGTATCATGGGAAGAGTCTGAAATTGGTTCCTTTCCTCAAACCCTCCCTAGACCATACATTTAACCTTAATTAACTTGAGTTTCCCTCTGAGCCTTAGTTTCCTCATTTCTAAGGTCAAAGGGTGGGGGGGGGGTACATGATCTCTAAGGACTCTTTCAACTCTAGAACTTTCTCACTCCATCCCTAGCATTCTGTGGAACTCTTAAAGCACATATCTGTCTGTTCTATTGGAAGTGAGCCAGGAGACCTTTTGAATTGGGAATGACAAAACACCAGGCTTTCTGTCCTCCACTCTACAGCTGTTTCACAGCCACTCCTGCCTCTCCAAGGTTCAGAGGAAGGGTTATAAAAGCCCTCTGCCAGAGGATGAGTGATGGTCCCCTACGATATCCAGGTCCTAATCCCTGGAACCTGTGCATGCTACCTTCCTTGGCAAAAGACCTTGCAGATGTAATTAAGTTAAGAATCATGAAACGGGGAGATTATCCTGGATTACCTGGGTATGCCCTGTATGCAATCACAAGTGTCCTTAGAAGAAGGAGGCAGCAGACAGAGGGAGATTTTACTACTGAGAAGGCAAAGTGGCAGCCTTAACAGAGAGAGATTTCAAGATGTTAAGCCGCTGGCTTTAAAGATGGAAGAGGGGGACCCAGAGACAAAGAATGCAAGGAAGGCAGCTCCAGAAGCTGGAAAATGGAACTGACTGGATTTACCACTCTGCAGAGCCTAGATTGTTCTGCAAAGGCAACTTTAAAAGCTCCTCCCAGCTAGATCGGTCAGCTGCAGGTGAAGGCCTTTCTGCTTCCTTCATATAAGTTTGTGTAAATAAAACAATAAAAAATGGTATGAATGTACATATAATCTACATTGGGTCTTTTAACAAGGGTGACATAGTCAAAAAATAGAATATCTTCTTGGCTCACAATGATTTCCTTTCGTGGATGTGTTTGAACCTTGATTTCCTCTGGAGCTAGATCCAACCACTGAACCCAGGATCAGTGATGTCCCAAACTGAGCCCAGGAATTGGTCAGAGGGACAAGCACATGGCAACAGTGGGCCATTTAGAGTCCTTGATTGGGCTTTTTCAAACTGGAGCTGGGAGAGAAGACTTTGAAGTTATCTCAGAGCCACCAAGTCTCTCGTTGTGAGCAGTAGGTTGGAATGAAGCCACCTTGCAGGGACACCCATACATGAAGGGAGAGTTGAGAAACAGAACATATGACGTTGGTTTTAGAACCGCTGATACTACTTATTGCTGATTTGATCTGTTCTTTAATATAAAGTGTATGGTTCTGTGACCCAATATCCCTCCTTTGTTTCCCTCCCAGCTTTAATAGGATATAATTGACATATAATAACCTGCACATATTTAAGGTGTACCATTTGATGTCCATCAAAACATCACCACAGTCAAGATAATGAACATACCCATCACATCGCAAAGTTGCTTCAAACATTTCTGTAATTCTTCGTTTTACCCCCAACCCCAGGCAACAACTTATTTGCTCTCTATCACTATAGATTAATTTTTATTTTATTTTCTAGAAATATATCTAAGTGGAATCATACAGTGTGTATTATATTTGGGGTGCAGGGTGGTCTGGCTTCTTTTACTTGGCATAGTTATTTTGAAATTCATTCATGTTGCATCTAAATATTCTATATTGCATGCTAAATATTTTATAGTTTAACCATTTACCTAGATCTACTCCCCCCCCCCCCCCCCGCCAAGTTTTTTACTATTGTAAGTGATCATGCTATGACTATTGGGCCACAAGTCTTTGAATGATCGCATGGTCTTGGTTTCATTTCTCTTGGGTAAATACCTAAAAGTGGAAAGACTTGGTTGCATGGTAAGTGTATGCTTAACTTTCTAAAAAACTGCTAAACCGCTTTCCTGCTTTCTGTCATGGTGTACCATTTATAAAGATTCTAGCGGCTCCACATCCTCACCAAACATTTGGTATAATCAGTCTTTCCCCGCTCTGCTTTTGGGCTAAGTTAGTTGTAGCTGACTTCCTGTCACTTACAACCAAAGAGTTATGATCAATATGGGGGTAGGTACTCTGTTTCAGGAAACTTGTTCTGTAGGACTTACCATTTTGGATATTAATAAAATATTTAATGAGAACAAGCAACACCCATTAGAATCTTTTAAAAAGCTTCAGATATGCCCTGCATGACTTAATTGCAACAGCTCAAGACTAGGCAAGACTGAATGATTCTGATCCCTTAGACTGGGAGAAATTCCATCCAATAAGTAGTATTATTC
Organism: Murina feae; assembly: GCA_004026665.1. Taxonomy (NCBI): domain Eukaryota; kingdom Metazoa; phylum Chordata; class Mammalia; order Chiroptera; family Vespertilionidae; genus Murina; species Murina feae. The sequence continues at coordinate 6,306 of PVJC01014397.1, read as the reverse complement.
ATTGTCCTGATCATGTGATTTATTATTTCAGCTAGAAGATGGGACTCAGAGACTAAAAAGGAGTCGTGGTTGATGTGGCTAATTTCAGCAATATGGTTTTTTAAAATTCCATAATTAGTTAATAAGAATTTAATTATATGCTTATATTTGTTGCCAACATGCCTACAATAGGGAGAAATGCTTTGACAATGGCAGAACATTTGAACTAAGTGACATGAAAATGTAAAATTAGCAGCTTGCCAGCGTTTACCTGGGTCCTTGCCAAGTCAGGACCACCTCTTGCTGGAGAGTAGATGAAGGCACAATAGCAGAGTGACTAAAGTGATGGCTCTTGACTCAGCTTTCTTGCATCCTGACACAGCCACATACCAGTTACGCAACCTCAGGCAAGTTATTACACTAGCTCTGTGCCTCAGTTTCTCCATCAATAAAATGGAGATATCTGTCTTTGTAGGATTGTTGTGAAGATAATGAATTGGTCCATGTGAAGTGCTTAGAATACTGACAGTACACACTCAGTACATGTTAGTATTATCACAATTGTTTTATTATGCTTTTTTTTTTTTTTTTGGCACCACATTCCTGGAAGCAAACCGGTTGATTATCCATGTTACTATACCTAGACATTCCAGGCATTTTGCTTTGTATTTCCTCCTAGAATTAATCATTATTCCAATTTTTTAATGCGAGAATCCTTGAGTGGAGCAGTAACTTGTGAAGTCAACCTTCCAAACTGGATGCTGAGACCTTAACATAGATGCCCATTTTCTTATGTGAAGCTGCTCTCTTGAGAAGAGTCGATCAGCCCTAGGGTGAGAGATTGGGGCCACCTCAGGGAGAGAAGAGAATTCTTCTTTCCATCCCAGGCTATTCTGGCCACCCAGGTGCAGAGCTCTGTCCTAAGGTGTTGGAGGGAAAGTGCTCCTCCTGCTTTCCTTCGACTTCTTTACTTCCTTAAGCCCACAGGTCTGTCTCCTTCATGTTTTAATCACATAGGCATCCCCAATGTGCTCTGAAGCAACCTCATCTGGTAGAAGGATTGGTGGCATTCTGAGGGCTTCTGAAAAGGAGATCCTGAGTGCTTTTCCTTTCTGTCTTGGAAGCACATGTCCCACTGAGTTTGGGGCCAGAGAGCCCACCCAGTGGGCGAAGGGGATGATGGTCGGGAAGCTGCCCCAACTGTGTAGGATTTTAGGAGATGAACTGGAGACCCGGTTCACCTTCTCTCTCAGCTGCTTCTGCAGTTTAATGGGCAAGGTTAACCTTACTAATCAAGTACTTTGCAATTCAGGGCAAACCACAGAGGCACAGGGAGTCAAAAAGACCTTTAGCAAACCCGTCTTCATAAACCCTGGGAATGAGATCTTTAGGAAAATTGGGGAGAAAGGAAAAGAACAAAGTAAATTGTTGAGGAAGGACAAAAATCTCAAATAAACCAAGAAGAAAAACTGTGCCTTGTTAAAAAGACCCAAAGTAAATGATGCATATTAGGATCAGGACAGTTGTGAAGGGTAAACTTGATGAGAGAGAGGGGGAAGGGAGGGGGGGGAGCGGCCAATACTGTGTGTTTTCTGGAGGAAGATGGATGACAGCGGTGGAGGCGGCCAAATGGGAAATATGATAAACTCTTAAGTGCAAGCCAGAGAGATTCAAGTAATGAGAACTTCAGACAAGACAAATGTAAAAAATAAAAAATCCACTTTAGAGCAAGACGGATTGGCTGAACAGAAGGCATGAGTGGGGGATGCAAAGCATGAAGGAAACAGGTCCCAAGAGAAAGTATGTCTCAGCTGCCATGGCTGTCAATGGCTTTGACAAGGGAGGCAAAAATGGACAATGAGGGGCTGGGGCCGATGGACAAATCCCCAGCCCTGAGTCACAAAGCATCAGAGGGATTTGCTTTGTGGTCCGTGACTATTGGCACTCTGGGGTGCACAGGAGGACACATTCAAAACTCACTGAATCCTTTTCTGTTTGGGATTAGCTCAGAGGTGGAAAATTCTAGAAATGAACTATAAACTCTCTGAAGTCAACACTATGCTGCCAAATGTACAACCCTGAGAGGGAGGGCTCTCTAGTCTAACATTGAAGTCTATGGGGGTTTCCCTTCATTTTATTTATTTTTCAATTACAGTTTACATTCCATGTTATTTTGTATTAGTTCCAGGTGTACAGCATAGTGTCTTGTTTGGTTTTAAGGATAGTTTTTTTTCTTTTCTATTTTGTCCCAAGGCCTTACTGAATAGAGCTTGGTAGATACGTATGCAATAATGGCTATGGGCAGATTGGGCTAGAATCTTAGCTCCACCACTTACTGGCCTCAGCTTTGTCATATAGGATGGAACTCATGTCTGGGTGACTGTAGGGACCAACAGGCCAGCTGAGTAAAGTTTTCAGTATTTGACAAGACTGTGGCTAGATGCGGGGATGTGGAACAAGACACAGTGTTCCTCTTCTAGGCTGTGAAGTGGGGCAGGCATGCTAATATCTATAATAATAAAAGTGTAGTATGCTAATTAGACCAGACAGCCGAACAGCCTTCTGGACATCCTTCCGGATGACCTTCTGGATGAAGCTGGGGCTGTGTGGGTCACGGCAAGTCACCCAGCTGTGAGGGCTGAGCCCCTTGCATGAATTTCGTGCATTGAGCCTCTAGTAAACTTTAATAAAGTGTGAAAAATGCAGCCATGGACTCATGCTCAAGGCCTAGAGATGCCCTGGAGGAGGGCCGTGCTGCACTCTCTCTCGGGTGTGGCTGAGGTCACAGAGAAGCTGTTATCCTATAACCTGGGGTTTCCTGGGTTGTGACTAGTAATCCAGAGTTTATAGCTAAGTGAATATCATAGGAAAAGTCATGCATGATGAAACTTCATGAAGTGTTGGGAACTCAGACATGGTCTTATTTCTGAGGGAAAGAGAAGATTCTGTGTTTAAATTAATTCAGAAATTTTAGGCTAAACAAACCAACGGGTTTCTTTATTGGAAGACTTATAAGCGTCTTCAATGCTACTCCCTACTCTCCAAGTAATAATAAGTAAATTGTAAAAAAAACAAATTCTTATGAAATGATGACCTCATGTGCTAAAATGACTGTGGGTGGATTACTTACTTACTTGAAAAGCAATGTTGCAATAACAGTAGAAATCAAAGACAGAAAGTGTCACCAAACTGGGGTGGCATTAAGCATATTAAATTGCCCCTATCCAAGTAAGTTAGGTGAGCAGCCCTGTACTCCACCACCGCATGGAATGGATGTGGCAGAGAACAAAACGGACGTCACCAGCAAGTCTTCCTGGATTTTGTTTTCAAAAAGAGGTGTTGTGGAAAAGGTTCATGGCAGGGAGAAAGCAATTCACATTTGTAAAGAAAGTGTCTTATCCAGGCTAGGAGAGCCTTGGGCTCCCCTCACCCCAAGACTAGAGAATTCCTTGGATGTCCGTGGGAAAGAAAGCCAGTGCTACTTTCTTGTATGTAATGCAGCTGGACAGCATGAAGACCCAAGCAAGTATGCCTGGCTGGCATTTCAGTAGAGAGGATGTATTAATTATCTAATGCTGCATAACAAATTGCCCCGAATACAGTGACTTAAATGAGCAAACATTTAGCCAAATGTGCAAATATGTGAAGAGGGCTTTGGCCAGAGAAAAAGGAACATCAGAGCAAATGCACACAGACTGAGATACAGTGGTTACTGTGTTTTGTACTTTATAAATCCAGTAAACATCTGTTTGAACAAATGAAAGAATAAATGATGGCAGGTTTATGCATTGGTGGAAAAGCAGAATACAAATAGGCAATTCGGGAAAACATTAAAAAGTAAGCAAAACATTATATCACAGTTTTTATAGGTCAGAAATCTGGTGTGACTCAGCACGTCCTTTTGCTCTGGGTCTCTGACAAGGCTGCAGACATGGGGTTGTTCAGAGTGGTGGTTATCTCAGGGCTTGACTGGGGGAGGATACATTTCCAAGATCACTTGGGAGGTTTATTGGCAGAATTGAATTCCTTGTATGCTGCTGGGCTGAAGGCTTCCATTCTTTGCTGACCGTTGGCCAGAAGACATCCTCAGTTCCTTGCCAGATGGGCCTGTCCAGAGGGCAGCTCACAACATGGCACTTGCTTTCTTAGAGTGCATGGGAAGAGCTAGAGTCAGAGAGAGAGCTAGCAAGGCAGAAATCACAGTCTTTGGTAACTGAATCTTGGAAGTAATAATCCATCATTTTTGCCACGTTCTATTTCTTAGAACAACTCACTAGGTTGAGTCTACACCCAAGGGAAGAGAATTACACAGCTACATGAATACCAGGAGGTAGGGTCTAGGAGGTGGAGACTATTGGGGGTAATGGCAGAAGCTGCCTACTACAAAGGACCACAACTATCCCTATAAGACTTTTGTATTGTAAGTATTCCATAAGCCTGGCTTAGAGGCAACAGAGAATAAAGTTAACTAATGGTAAGACAATGGGGATATCACTGGTGGTCTCTGTGGATAGTTGGCCTAGGCCAGAGTAGAACTACTGTCTATACTGACATTATGTCAGATTCTGGAATCATGGTACAGGTACAGGTACAGGGAGTTATGGGGAAATTCCCCAAAATGGTTGGGTTGAAGGGGAGGCATATTTATAATTTTAATAGATAGTGGCAAATTGCCATCCAAAAATGATGTACCAGTTTTTATATACAGAATTCACAATCCTTCCTATGTCCTTTCTTTTTACTGGAAACTTGTCATGTAGCTGACTGCTGAGTACAGTGGAATAGAAGTGATGAGAGTAAAATGTGCACGTTTGGTCCGAGTCAATGAAAGATGAATCTAGACACTACTGAACAGGAAAAGAGTAGTTCTGAGATTAGATTTAGTGAGGCTCAAGGAGGGAGAGCAACTTGTCAAACAGTAAATGAAAGTCAGCTTGAGAAATGTTGAAAAGAAAGAAATGAAATTGACTAGAAGAAAGACTTTGAATTCAGTGTGGAGAAAAATCCAATTCAGAAGACAGACTTTCCCAAACATTAGCCTAAACTGACTTTAGGGTCATTCATTCATTAATTCATTCACTCATTCATTCATTTAATGTCTATTTGTTCCACTTACCATATGACAGGCGTTGTGCAAGACACTGAGAATATAACAAAGGGCTAGACCAGGCATCTGAAAACTATGGCTAGTGGGCCAAGTTGGGCCCTTCACGTGATCTTGTAAATAAGTTTTATTAGAACGTAGCCACACTCATTAATTTATGAATCATTGTAACTCTTTTCACACAGTGCCAGTAGAGTTGAGTAGTTGTGATAGGGATTACATGGCCCACAAAGTCCAGAATATTTATTATTTGGTTTTATACAGAAAACATTTTCAACGCTTAGGCTAGGTAGTTGTGGTTCCTACTCTCATGGAGCTTACCATCTAGCAGGAAAGATGGGCATTAATCAGATAGTTTCCTAAATGTATAATTACAAATTGTGAGTAGCGTCTAGAAAAGTACACAGCATGTGACACTTCTGACAGGGTGGTTAGAGGATATTTCCTGAAAACATGGATTTTAAAAACATATATTTTATTGATTTCAGAGAGGAGGGGAGTGGGAGAAAGAGATAGAAACATCAATGATGAGATAGAATCATTGATCAGCTGCCTCCTGCATGCTCCCCAATGACAATCGAGCCCACAACATAGGCATGTGTCCTGACCCAGAATAGAATTGAACCGTGATCTCCTGGTTCATAGATCAGTGTTCAACCATTGAGCCATGCCGGCTGGGAAAACATGGATTTTTAAAAAGAAACTTGATGGATGAGAGGGAGCCAACCTACAAAGAACTGGGTAAGAGATTTCTAAACAGAGGGAAGAGAATGTGTCAAGAATCCATGTCAGCAAAAGCTCATCTCTGAGGAACAAAGAGGAGGTAGGTGTGGCTAGAACATGCAGAGTGAGATGAGACTTGATTGGGACCAGATTGCCAATGCCCCCCGATCCAGAGTCAGAGAACCGGATTTTGTTTAAAATACAATGTGAAGACACAAGATTTTTATGATCAGCCGAATGAATCTCAAAGACCACTGCCTTATTTAATTAGCTGCGAATGGAGAAACATTTAGTACCCAGATGCTCTCTCTTCTCTGCCTTGATGTAACAGTTCAGGATGTGTGTACAGAAAAGATATGGTTGCTTCACGGACTGGTGAGGCATGTCAGTTTAGCCACAGAGGTGAGAAATCCATAGAAGCTGCCAGAGACACGGAGCAGTGCAGCCCGGCTCTGCTGGCAGTTTTGACAAGTGTCACACTCTACTGGAGAAGTCCCATC